>JAUMJJ010000194.1:2407500-2550000 GCA_033556795.1 Tapera naevia
AGTAAGATGTAGTTAGGAAGTTGGCAAGAAAGGTCACTTGTTTAGACAGAACTGTGTGAAAAAATGAGTGACAAGCTGGCTTTAAATCAAGGGCCGTTCCTTTTAATCCTTTCCTCTACAATTCAATGTGTAAAGAAGTTGGTGCCACTTGGCTCCTGGCAATGATGGATGGCACTGAAGACTTCCTGCTGCCTGCTCCCTGCAACAGCAGTCCTGCAGTTTGGGAAACTCATTTTTCCTGGAAATACGTTTTGTTTCTATCTTCTGAATTTTTTGTATTTATCTGGGTTGGGTCAGTCTAGAGCTGAGGTGGAAATTTTTTGAGAATATGTTGCTTGGTGTTATGTACAGCGTAGGGCTCTACTTCAGAAGTAACATATTGAAGGTATAATAAGAAATTCTTCTGTAATATTGCTTATACTTCAGATTCCAAGTTGTTCAGGTAAGGGTGGATATGTGCATGTGATTTCAAATCATTTATTCTTTATTCAACTTTAACTATACTTGGGTATAATTTTACACCAAACCTCCAAAGCTGTACTGGTTGGCACAGAATTTGGCCAATATTTCTAATAAAAACTCCCCAGACCTTTAGTTCTTCCTTTTGTTTCTTGGGACATCCTCCTTTAACTCCTGACAATTTTCACTTTCCTAACTGAATTTATAGAGACAAGCAGAGAAAGAGATGAGTGTTGCTTGTTCCCTTGCCCTCTGGTCACGGCTGCTGACTACCCCAAATGCTTGTCAAGAAGTTCCTTTAAAACTACCCACAACAAAAACCAAACTCTGATCCCAAACTGTAGATGCTCTGTATTTTTTCTCTAAATATCTTTTCATTATTTCAGGCTTTGCGTTGGTAATTTTAACTTTTAAGGTTTTTTTTTGTCATCATTTATGTGCTGGGGTGGCTGTATAACAAAATTCTTTTATTCAGCAGCCATGGAAGCAGCTGCCTTGGGTGTTTCTGGTGTAGGACAGTGTGTGTTTTGTCCTTGGAGGGGCTTCTTGCAGCTCCACCTGGGTGACTGCAGGAGCTGCTCTTGTTCGGCTTTTGCCATCAGCTTGGAACATCTGGTAATGGGTGCAAGTGCTCTCACCTCTACATGTTTACTGTCACACCCTCCTGACTAGGGATTTTGTTGAGCTGTCAAAATACATCTAATCAAGTGCTAGATGCTGGTCTTGGGGCCACAAAGCTACCAAGTGGGGATGAAAGTGCCTGGGTGCTGCTTGCTCTGCCATGGTGGCAGGTACCTGGCACCCTTTGGAAGGTTTGAAAGGGCACAAATAATAATGCCAAGCATGATAGGGAGTATTTTTCCCCTACTCTCTCTACCCTTGCTGAGAACAGAAAACATTCATATTTCTTGGTAGCTTCTCGCAGTACTTTCAGGACCTGCTCACTCTGTTTTCTCCCCCAAGCAGAATATTGTGTCCTTGGTACTTGGCTTCCCAAGCAAGACAGAGAAGACATCCACATATTCCCTACACCATTTTTCTCTTTAGTGGATATTAGCAGATGTGCTTCCAGCAGACTGGCTAAGCATAAACAGGCTTTTAGACCGACAGGTTCATGAACCAAGGGCCCCGCTGGCGCGCGTGCTTATATACCCTACTCTCCTCACCAGCCTCACCGTGCCTCTGCCCTCCACACCACTCCTGCTCTGCACTGAGCATACTGCCGAAACTGGAGAGCCTCAAAATATCCCTCTCCCAAGGGCTTCTGTTGATTGATTTATTTTTTCCTCTGTTTCCCTTCTTGCTACCCACTAACTGATGACTATAAGTGCTTGTGCCGCAGTGCCGTTGCTGAGGCTCACTTGCTGCTCCCAGATAAGCACACTAATCCTTTGTCTTGTGCAGTGGGATAAGACACCAGCCCTTATAGCAGCACCACAGCATTTTTCTGAGTTTCTTTTTCAGAGCTCCTCTTGGCCCATTGCCCCTACTAGCCCGCTCCCTTAATGGATTAGCTGGACTTCAAGGAAAATCCTCCTTTAACAATAGCGAGGAATTGTGTGTGATTCTTGGGCTACCTAAGCAGAGGTGCCAACAGTATTTTCTGCTACAAGCGAATCTGCTCAGTCTTTTTGATCCCATTTCTCTCTTCCTGATTTTGATATCTCTACAAAAGCCAGTGCGGGTGGGCAAAGAAAAAAACCCCAAACCTAATCGAACCAATCAAGCCACACTCCGTTGTTGTGCACTCATTTTTCTTTCTAGCTTTCCCTTGTTTTTCTTTCCTCCACCCCCTTTGAGCTGCTGGGGCAGCCTCATGGAAGAGAAACTAAATCACTCTCCTTTTGCTTTGGGCTGTTTTTCATTGCTTCTTCTGTGTGCTTCCTGACCCCAGAAAACAGGCTTAAGTTGCTACATTCCTCCTCCTTCACCATATCCAGAGAAATAGTTCCTCTAGTTCCAGTAGATGTGCCAAGGGTATTCCATTCTCCCTTGAGCATAACTTCAAATTTGGCAAATACAATGAATACTTCGGCACATTTTAGGAAAAAAAGGTTTTGTCTTGAGGAACTCTTTTTTTTTTGTCCATAAAGTAATTTATGTGAGCTTGAAATATTGTTTGAAACATCCCAGATCTGATTAAACTTCTAGAAATCTAGAGTTTTCTTAAATTTTGAAGGGAGCTCTCAGTGAGATTCAGATGTTTTGCAACTGACCAGCACCCCTGGCAATGAGCAGCCAGGCAAAGAAACTATTATTCCTTTCAGCTGGTCTGTAACAGAAGGCATAAGCAGTGACACTGAAAAAATGTCAATTAACAAGCATTGTTGATAACCTTGAAGGCTTTCTTTGCTTGAAAACTGTTTTTTTGCTGGGGGGGGTCAGAGAATGTCTGTGTATGTGTGTATGTGTATGTGTGTGTACATATCTGTGGGTGCACACATGAGCAAATCCACGTACATGACACTGGAAATCCTGCTGCCTTTGGTCAGCTTTAGAGGTAAATAAAGCCCAGCTGTGCTATGCAGTCAGGAGAGTACAGCAGGGCTAACATACATGAAAGCAGACACAAGATCCTTCATGTCTCAGACCAAGCAGCAGGTGTGCTTTAGGTCTTGCAAAAAAATACTGAATTGATGTGAAATTCTGTGATGGTGAAAATACAGGGAATTTTTGCACCTGTCCTTTGCATCCATCTTGTATCCTTCTCAAGTCAGCTCACAAACTATTCTTCCCAAGCTTCCAGATGTTTGGCATTTCTTGTGTAAAATAATTAATGGTTATAGGGAAGGGAGAGATCAGCTTAGGGGTAGTCGTGCCTGGTCTTAGGCATTTCTATACATGCACTCGTGTACATTCAGTGTTCAGTAGTAGTGTCAAAAGGAAAAAAGTGAAACGGTATAAAGAAATACTAGGAAAGACAAAAAAGCACAGTAATGTAGAGAAACCCATTATGCACTTTCATACAGAGAGCATATAGAACGTTTAGACCTGCAGTCCTTCCATCTGGCTATAGAAAGAGACCACCAGGAAGGTCAAGGGCATGTAGTGGCTTCTGTGTGGGGAATGGGGGCACAGGGAAATGGAGGGCTAAAAACTGGGAGAGTGGCCCAAAAGTTAACAGAGCAGGGCTGTTCATTTCTCAAATCTCTGGAAACAGAGAGCTCAGCCATAGGAAAAATTATTCCCTGCTCTGATTCTTGCTGCCCTCCCTTGGTGTTGGATCTGGGTTGCAGGCAGGAACAGGTGCTGAGATGGATGGATTTTTGATCCAGTCCAGGATGGCCAGTCCCATGCATTAGTCCCATGTTCAGTCATGTTTAATTCTGTGTACTTTATTTCCAATCAATGAACAAATGGTTGTAAGTGAAAAAAAAAGGAAAAAGGGAAGAAAGGGTGCATAGGGTGTATATAGGGACAGTATTTTAAGTATTGGTCTTTTTAGACGTTGGAAATACACATGTTGTAACAGTCTGTCTTGAAAATGCTTGTTCCCTGGGCTTGGTGCCCCAGCAAGACCCCTTGCATTGCTTCCTTCAGTGTTGGGGTAAGCTGGGAAGAAGCTGCTGGTTAATCTCTGATTTTGGAGCTTGCAGTACATACCAAAAAAACTGCTGATGGGTTGACTAGAGAAAGTCCTTCAACTGTCTATGCCCAAGTGTGTAGTCACCTTGTGTCACTTTGAGACTGATGTGTCCCACCTGCATCTCAGCCCAGGGCCCTGACAGCCTGAGCTCACTGGGTTTGGCTCATTTTGTGTGACCATCCGAAACCTATAGGACAGAGAAACTGTGCAGGGGTTGGTTCTATATGTTGTTGAGCTTTTCATGCTCCACAAAATGCTTTGGGTTCAATAAATGGCTTTTTCCCTTGAAAACATTTTCATCAAAAACTGCCCAGCATCTTCTAATTGTGCACCAAAAGGGGCAAGTTCTCATGGAAAATATCTGTTTGTTATTTCAATTATAAATACAATGTCAATTGACAATCCATTGCAAATTGTGCCTCAACTCCAAGTCCCTAACTTGTGTCTGAATGTAGAATGTTATTTCAAAGCGCAGAAGGTCAGACACAGCCCCCATCTGCAGTGTGCACTGGACAGAGTGCATGAAGACAACAGTGTAGAATTGGAAAGACGAGACTCAGGCCGTAGGACTGAGTTGGAAGGTAGTGTACATATATATAACAATTACACTTTTCCGAGACTGGAAGTGCTGGGTAATTGTCTTTCCCTGCCAGTGTGCTCAGGGCACTTTCCAACAATAAATTTCACCAGGAGTGCTAAAAAACAGAAAGCACAATAACATGAAACCTGCTGCTCCAAAAAACAAATGAATGAACTGTTTGTAGTAAAACTGGGATCAAGGTGTGCAGGACAGTGGAGCCCAGGATGCTGCAGTGAGGACAGAGCTCTCTGCAGTTGGTACTGATGGGGTGAGGAGGCAACAGCAATCTATACCACTCCAAACTGCTACCCATGAGGTTTCTACAAAGCAAGAAAGCATGGAGCCAAGAATTGACTGAGAACAGGGACAAGGTTTTCTTTGAAGCCAAAACAAAATTGTGTGCCAGTCAAAAAGGTGATAGGCAGGCTCTTGTAGACCCCCAGGGAGTATCAGAAGACAAATATCCTTGAAAGGAAATTTCAAAAGTAGTCTCCAGGGAAGCCAAGCTAATACTTCTGGAAGTGCTGCCACACTGGCTGCTGTACCATGGTTCCAGGACCTCTGAGCATCCACAAAGATTTCCTATGGAAAGACATCTGTAAGTTTCCAAACTGTGTTTAGAAGACATCTTATTTGTCGAAAGCAACATAAGATGAGATGTGACAGATTTGGTGCCTGCCTTGATGCTGACCCTCCTCTGACGTCCAGGGCAAACCATCCTCCAGCCCTGCCTGGGAGAGTAGGATAGTAGTTCTTCCCAGTCTTTTCCTCTGCTTTATCCCGGCAGTGGATGGTGAATGCAAATCCTTCCAGCAGGTGCCTGTAGCTGTTGTTTATGAAGCATGTCCTATAGCAGGGCCTTGATCTCACTGGGGCCTTAATAATAGCAATTTACAAAAAATAAAAAGAATATATTCAAAACTAGACTAGAGAGGGTAGTTGGATTGTTTGCAATGGCCATTAGATAGCTAATACTAGCTGTGTTTTCTCTATATAGTTCGGAGCCATCCATAATTAGAACATAGTTTTTGTAGCCCTATCTTACGGTAGATTTGATTTTTAGGAAAGAAAAATGTCACTAAATCATTATTATTCATGTGACAAATGCTGAAGGGTAATTTTTTTTAAAACACCACCTCTATCACTCTCTCCCATGTCACCTAACTTTTATGCAATAACACTGTTCCCTTAGAGATACCGTATAAAATATCTCTCACTTCCCAATATTATTCATAGAATTCCCATTATAGAACATTGAAAACCCAGATTAGAAGAGCACAGGAATATTTTATGACCAGTTTGAAAATGCTGTTACTGCTGCAATAAATTAAGAAGTTAAATTACTCCCACATTGAGTATTGATATACTGTGCATGGCAGAAAAATTCCTTTGAAATATACTGTACAATACATATAGAGAAATTCCAGCCCCTTTGATGACTGCAATGTGACTGCCATTGAGGTGGTTTGTGTGTATATGGGGTCGGGGATTGAATTGCCAAGTCTGGTCTTCAAAACAATGAGTTGAGCAAAGGTCTAGTCAGCACAATAAGATATCATATGCTTAATTGCTAAGATTGGGATATTTCATTTAATGACCAAGTCTCCATTCTTCATTATTCTCACATTCAGTCTTTGTGAAATGTACCTCTATAGATAAAATACATAATGGATCAGCAGACACAGTTTTCCGTAATATGATTGTTCCTGCATTTATCTGTATGGACATTTATTTGTGGCCTTTACCTGGCCACGGGAAGACTGTGCGTCTCTTATTTCAGGGTTTTTTTTTTTGCCTTAACTGTTACTCAAATTTAAAAATTTAATAGCAAAAAGAAAACCAACAACAATCAAAAGAAGAAGTTGGATCAATTCCAGCTGATGGGATTCAGATGTTTGGTTCTTTTAGATACAAAATTGCTCAGCTCATTCATTAAATAAACTTTTAAGACGTATTTACAGTTGTTTGCATTATTGACATAATGTAAAGCCACAAGAATGTGGCTGACACTTTTGATGCAGTTATCTATGAATCTAGGTGCACAAACTTTCATTTTTCTGCTTGCAAATCTTCAAATTTGAAACATTGCAATGGGAACTATATGCATACAAACTCGTTACAACTTCGGGTAATATCTGATCTTCCTTATTTATTTTCATATTTCCTTTTGTGCACAAAAAGTAACACTTTATTAAGCAAAATATTTGGAGACATTCGCCTGTTAGACTAAAGTGGCAACAAAATTGCTTATTTTGCAAAATGTAACAAAAGAACCCTCTTACACATTTTACAAAGAAATGAAAACAGAGCTGCTGCGAAGCAGACGGCGTAAGTAGCTTATTTGGTTTTGCCAAGAACCTGGCAAATCCAGTAGTTAAACTTTGCAATAATAATTACAGTATATTTTGCTGATTGCAATATTCTGGCCCAAAGGTGACTATTTAACTAAGCTGACTGTGGAATCAAGTACCTACAAGTAATGTGATCTATTTGTTAATGATTGCTTTTATGAGTGTGTCCTTTCTAAATTGCCTTGGTATTCCACAAACCAGGGGAGGAGACTTTCAGCAAGAATCATTTATATAAAGCAGAGCAGCAAGGAGTTATTTAAGAACAACACAAACAATGATGCAGTCTGGATGTGTGTTTTTGAAGGATATTCTGGGAGGATTTTCTTTCCCGAGGAAAGTGAGGCAATGAAGGGTAGAAGCCGAGTAGAATGTTTTTCCCTAACTGCACTGAAAAATTCACTGAAAGATAAGCAGAAGTTTTCTGTAAACCCCAAAGCTTATCCGTGCTTGTCGGACCCTTGGTTTTTGCCCTGGAGTTGGTGTTTCTCAGATCAAGCCCAGCCAGGGACCTCCTCCTGCCCCAGAAAAAAAAAAAAAAAAAGCACAAGTGGAGCTGCTCCACAGCCCAAGACAACAAGGCTGATACTGCACTGCCCAAAGTGACTTATCTTCGTGTATAATCATGTAGCAAATCATGTATTCATTTGTATTATTAAATAAAGACTAACAGAGTTGTACACCCAGCAGAGCAGAAGGGATGCACAAAGGATCATGGGTTCCCGGCATTCCCTGCTCCCTCTTGGAAAGCCGCTGACTCACTCCCCAAGCAATCAGTGTTGTGTGCCATTACAAATGGGGTGGTTAATAGGCCTGCATCCATTATCATTAGTGCATCTCAGCACGCAGGTACATGATGGGTCCTGCCAGCGCATTTGCTCCAGCTCACTGAGCCAGGGGCCATGCTCCATTGCAAATGAGGATGAGGAACACCTGCTCCAGGGTTTTTCGGCAGACCGGAGTCATCCTTCACATCTCATGCAACACTTGTTCTGTCAGAATGCAATGCTGGCACCGGCCGGAGCGGTGGTGTGCCAGGCGTCCGACTAAAGATTATAGACTTCCCTGTGGTCTTCTGCTGAAGTTCAGCTTTGAATTTTTTCAAAGAAACGTTTTAAAAATTTATCAATTTCATATTAGTCATTCAGTCATTATGTTAAGGGTTTAAAAATAAAGATGAAAAAAAACTTTGCTTCAGAAATTAACTTTTTTTTTGGCAATTAGAATGGGAACATAAAATATTTATTGAGTCTGATAATTTTATTCACAGTGCTGAGTGCTGGCTGTTTTGATACGTTTTCTGAGAGAGATTTTATTTTGGAAAATAAGCCTTGTGATTCTTTTTTCTTCTTTTTTTTTCTGGCCTTATGCAATGATTAATAGTGTTCATGGGATTTTCATTTTGATTTTCTGCACCGGGTCCCCCAAGAAGTGATACTAGACACTAACCGAAAGGGAGAAAAATATGACAAAATATTGCCTTCTCATGGAGTGTGTCTTTCCACCCAGAAGTCTCTGCTCTGACTGCCATCCAGAACCAGGACAAAGGCTTTTTTCATCCCAATCCAAAAGGCACCATGCTTGCTGCCAGCTCCAGACTAGCTTGTTTTAGGTGCTCGAAAACAAAATTAAGGGAGAAAGATGGTTGCAATTTGGAGAAGTAAATCTTGAGGTTTGGAAATTATAGTGAATGACATAGAGAAGGTGGCAGTGTGCAGCCTGTCCTTCCAGTCTCTCTGTCCTGTGTAATGGGTACCTTCTGGATGCTGCTAGTGGCAAAAGATTTTCAGTGTCTGAAAACACAGGCTGGAGTCCAAGGCTGGCACCTTGGGCAGCCCTGTCCCCCAAGCCCGCAAGTGGGACCAGTAGGCGGGCACACACTGTCAGACTCATGCATGTCCCTCCACCCTGCAGGACCTCTCCCTCCTGGAAAGAGCCCTCCAGATGACTCCCTGTGGATGGCACCTTGAGCCTCAAGTGCAGTTTTCCTGGTGAATGATGCATAACCACATTCTTGAAATGGGACTTGGGCTGAGTTGGAGCAGCAGGACATTCACTGCTGTACCCCAAGCCACTGGCAACATTGCAATACTGACACACATTTTTTGAGTGCTATCATCTTTGTTTCCAAAGCAAGCAGAGGGAATGGGAGTTTTTACTTCTCTGTTCCCAAACTGCAGGTGAGTGGACTTATCTCTGTATTTGGAATAAGGGATTAATGACAAAATTCCTGTTTACTTTTCTTGCTTTTCTTTTTTTTTCAAAAAAAAATTATTCCTGTCTCTCTCCAACCATCCTTTTCACTCTAAAGAGGCTTTTTATTCTGCTATCATAGCCTCCAAGAAAATGGCAACTACTTTATGTCCACAGGAAGCTTTGTCTGATTGAATACAGGTTTCCACAGTGATAAAATTGCGCTGGAGATTATAGGTCTGCTTCTCTGCCAGAAATGTGGAGTCCTTGGTTTGGTGAGTAAACACTTGCGTTTTGTACTTTGGGATCCAAAGTCTGCCTTATGCTTAGGCACTACTAAAATACAACTCCCAGGATCCACCCTTTTAGTCATTATGAACTTGGCACTCAAATGAAATGTTGGACTCTTGTTCTTCAATGTTTGCGTTCCTTGGTCACTCCCATCAGAGGGAATCTGTCGTGTTTTATTTTGGGGTTCTTTTCTATATTCTCATCACTCTCTGTACTTGTCACTCCTTGTCAGACCAGTTTGATCTATGGAGGCGGTTGAACTAGCTCTGTCTTTCTATTGGCCCTTCCCTGGTGGGACTTCATCTTACAGGTGTACCACCTGTGCAGAGTCATTTCCAGAGTGACCTATTAGGCTAATATTTTAGTCAATTTAAGAAACTCAGTCTTGGGATCAAAATGATAAATACTCCCGTGTTGAACCTGCATCCATACTCCCTTCCAGTTCCAAGATATGTGTGGAAAAATATCCCTCTCAGGTATCACAACCTGAGTGTGTACCTGTGCATAGTCAAAATGAAACAATAGTCACCTCAACCAGTACTGAGAAATACTGTCCTGTGCTATGACTGCAGCAGGATCTGCATGCCTCTCATGACAGGGGAACCAAGGTGGCCACTGATAATCTGGATTAGTTATACTAATCAGTCCAAACGTAGCTCCATTATGGAGATGCTGCTGTTAAGTTTTTACTATCTTCCTGATCAAATGTGGTGTGTGGACTTTGTCACGTCTGTGGCAATAATTTAGGTCTTCATTTGATGAAGATCATCTTATTTCCAGATTCATAAGTCTTAAGGAGGTTCATCAAACCATCCCCAAGAAAGATTTAAATAACATGTTAGATAGAAGGTACATGGGCAAAATTAACTGACCAATAAGTCTGAGACTCTGCTGGGGACTTTGCCATCACACTCAGATGTTGAAGATGTCTTTTATGATTCAGTGAAGTAAAAATGTTGCAAGAAGCATTACTGCGAAGACTATGGTTTAGAGATTTGTGTTAAAATTCTGATGCATCTGTGAGTTTTTATATTCTCATTATTTAAGAGAAATATTTTTACTTTCTTCTTTTGGAAGATATACTTGAAAAGCTGTTTAGGGTTGTGTCATGTAGAATGCACCTGGATAACTATTGGGATTGTCCCTGCTTTCCCCAGGGAACCGTGGCCTGGTCACTGATGATTTAGTATCATACATATTAAAAAAGTTTCATGGCATTCTGTCATGGGAAGTTATAGGGTCTGCAATGTATTCTTAGGGAAGGGTGTGTGAAGACAGTAAATGTGAAGTGATCTTACATATTGCTATAAGCGATCTGGGTAGAAAAATACTTTAAATTGCATTTAATAGACACACATTAACATTTACCTTTTTTTTTTCTTGTTTAAGGCATATTTCTACATCTGTGCCTTTTCAAATATTAGATTTTGATGGAACTTTTGCTCATGTACTATAAATGCTTTCATTCTAACTTCAAGTCAGCCAGCAAGAGCTGCTTAAAGTTGATGTTGCAGTAGCACTAGAATAAAATGGTGCTAGAAATGCCAAATCTCCACTCATTCAGGACTGAAGAGCCTGAAGAAAATTGTGCAGAGAGATGAAAATCATACAGAAGAAACCCGTATGTCGTTGATGCAGGCTGGATATGAGAATATTTTAGTAAGAAATTTGAGTTGCAAAAATAGGTTTGTGCTTTTCAAGAACTGACCCTGGAACAAAACCTAGAAGACTAGGGTGGAAGCCATTCCTTGGGATTAAATGGGATCTCTATAGTCCAGTGTATGTGAAGATGAGTTTGGGAGAAGGTGCAGGCAAGTAATGAAAGACAGCCATGATAGTAGTCTGGGGACACTTAAAAATTCTTAGCTTTCATTTGTCACAACAGGAATAAACAATATCTTCCTTTTTTTTCCACTCCACAGGGAGTGCTGGAATCTTACTGGGACATGTCTGTCACATACTACAGGAGAGAGTTCCAGCACAAGATGTGCATTACTGTCTTTATTGACTCTGACTGCACAAATGCAGCTATGCACCTATGGCACTTGGTGAGTTTCTTATACAGCACCCCACAGCCCAACGTGTAGATACCTCTTTCATCACTATCAGCTTAAAAGGCATCACTTCTGTACATGCTCAGATCGTGCGTTCTGAATGGCTTTGGATATAAACCACTGGGACAAATAAAGAAGAGACAAATTTAAAAAACATGTTACCAGAGATTCAGTTTTTTTCTATATGTGTGTCTTGATGGATTTTACATAAAAGAAGAGGAAGGAGAGATTAAGGTATGGAGTATTACCAGCCTGCTTAGTGTAAACGCTCTGGGAAATTCTGCTTTTGAATTTACTGCAGGTCTGAATTATTCTGTCTAGTTTAAATGCAAGCTATTAATTGAACTATCGGTATTTGTCTTATGTTAAGAATTGCAAAGTTAATTTTGTAACATGAACAAGAAGAAGTTCATAGATTTTTTAATTATATAATTTTTTTTCAATATGCTCTTAAGCACATCCTTAAAGCTTGGAGTATGTTGACATGCTTTGATGATTATAAAAAGACTTCAGTATGTGTTTACAAACTCACAACTTCATCAGTGTGTCAAAAAACAAATAAAACCTCTACTCATCTTCCATATACTTTAACTGTATAGATTCTTCTGTATTATCTGCTAACTAGAGAAACGGCTGAATCTAATTTGGGCATTCAGAACTTATGTAATTTCTAACCTAATTTCTTACATTATGATGCGGTCTTGACCTGCGATGACCTGTTATTTTATCCCAGTGATGAACTGCCTGCATGCAGATGTCACCATTTGTGCCAGGGAGCAGTGAGTCTGCCATGTGTCAAGGAGACACCCATCCCAACTTTGAAACCAAGTCTCTGGAGGTTAAATGCTTGTGCATTAACCCACTTTGCTACCCAGTCTTGTATTGATACAATTTTAAAACATTTTTTATTTTTTTAAATTGAAAAGAAGAAAATTATCCTTTATTTGGAAAAAAAAATTAAATCATCATGCTATGAACTAGATGGTACTGACACAACTTAAAATACCGGGAGAGGTTGGTATATGCACACTGTAGCATACTGCTGATCACTGCTGAGTACAGGAAAATTGCCTTGCTGGTTTTGTTGATGTCTTAAGTGTGACATTTGGAGATGTGTGCCCTCCTCCTTCGCCTTCTGAACGCAGTGTGAAAAGCAGTCTTGGCAAAATTCTGGCTTGCTTTGGGGTAGTGTAAGGTTAGGCAGGAACAGGAGCATCCTGCTGTGTTAAGGTACTGGGAGCCACATCCAGCCAAGACATTAATACCACACTCACTGTGTGGGAGAGTAAGATATTCTTATCGTCAGAAAGCCAAGACGAGGTTTCAGCTGAAGGAACAAGTTGCATGTGACACTTGGCTGTTTAAACACTGGTTCCTTGGCTATTTGCCTGCACTTTTTCTCCTCCCTCCTCCACAATTAGATGGCTGAAGGACACCACACAATATTTAATACTAAATTTCAATGTTCTGCTCAGATTTTCTTTCCCTGTTGACTGACGCTGTGATGTTAAAACACCTGGGGGAGACAATGGGCTCTTTTGCCTAGTGTGAAGTGGGCTGAGGCTCACCATCTCCTGCCGGCAGCTCGGCCAGCTTGTCTGGTGATGCCTTACTTATCCTAGGGCTTGCTGGGGAAACCTTTCCCCTGTGCCAGCCCAGAGCCCTGGTTTTGTGAAGCACGTAAATGAAGACAAGTTTGAGACAAGGAAGCTCCTGTTTATACTTGTGGCCTTGTCATGATTTGAATCTAAGTCTCCAGAGATGCCCTCCAGCTTTCTTAAATTTCATTTTTTTATAATGAATATAATTTGGGTTTTACAAGCATAGAAATGTCTAAAACTAATAAACATTTTATATATGTGTCAAAATATGCTTAAAAAGCAACCAAATCATGTTTTTTTAAAAACTGCGGGTGGGGGAAGGGGGAGCAGGCCTCCCCTCAATTCACCCCTTGTTTGCCAAATTTCTGCAGCCTGAGCGAATTTTTACACATGAATTATAAACCCTGAACTAATGAAGCTTTAATGGAGGTACTGACACTACCTAAAGCCAAGTATGCGTACTGATACAACAACCTCAGCTCCTCAGACCCTTTCCAAAGCTGCTTCCTGTTAAGAAACCTCTGTATCCCACTGCTGACCCAATCGCTCCTTCTGGAGCATGGGAATAATGTTGTGCTTCCTACAGCAGCACTTGGGGATTTAAGACATGGGGGGCTCGCGAGTGTGTTTGCCCTTCTTTCTTTTGCATGCTTGCACGGAAGGGATTTGGCAGGCAGCCTGGGCAGGCCGGCAGCTCAGGGAGAAACAAAAAGACCAGCTATCAGTGCAAAACGGAGAGGCTTCGGAGGCAGCTGCAGTGGCTGGTGGCCACGTAGCCTTGCTGGACTCTGCTTCAAACAAACAACACACTGGGTTTATCATGGGGCTTAAGAGAAAATACTCGTACAATTATCACCCAAGTGTTATATTCATCACCATGTGGAAATCCTCTGCTGCTTATTGATTCTTTGATGTTTTTTCAGAGATTAAGATGTTTGCACCAAATACATGAAACAGTTTTCATCCTAAAAAGATGAATTTGTGGGAGTATGACTGAGTACAGGCATGCATCTCCTCTGATAAACATAGGTGTGTATGTACATAAGTACATAAAGTAAAGCCTTGCTGAGTATACAGCTGCTGGCTTACTTTTGCCACTAGCTTTGCCATAAGATGTCCAATTTTAATAATCAAATTAGAGCCAAGAAAAACCTGTACAAGTGAGAGGAAATCTGCTAGTATGATCAAAACCACCTTTCTGATGCAGGACGAAATTGCAGGCTACAGGGAGGTACATCTGTAAATTATATAGGAAGCTTTCTTCAACAACTGATTCACCCTGACAGTTTTACTGGAGTATATGAAAATTAGTATTAAAGATGTGATATGTAGGCTTCTTTCCAGGAATTCCAATCTGGTTTCAATAAAATGAAAACACTGATTGGAAGTGAAGTTGCCTTCCGGTTTTGCCTTTGGCTATTATGTGTTCATTCGTGAAATGACTGAATTCCACAACTACTTTTAATATTCACCTTTTGAGTTCATCTCCCGTACTGGACACATTGAAATGATTAAAATAGCACTGCCTCCTGAAGCCGGATTCTCTTTAATTTGAAACAGCCTAGGTGCCTAGGAAAAAAAAAAAAAAGGAATGCTCTGCTGAGTCCACCCTTTCTTAGCATCAAGTTGCATCAATGCCTGTTTAGGGTAGAATACTAATAAAGAAGCAGTTCCTAGATGAAACATCCTGTGCTTCCTGAATAGCTGTGCAGTGAAGATTTGAAGAGTACAGTTTCATACTTCCCATATCTGCCCCTCCAGGTTGCTGCTCCTGATGCTGTCTGCTGGCTGAAATAGTTGTGCTCCAATGTTATGTGTTTCTTCATGCTGCTGTGCTTTGGCAGCTGTGTTGCTGCGTACATTAGTGCCATTGTGTGCTCTGCCCCAACACTGGCAGCTCCTGCAGGGTGCTGCTGTTGCAATGAAAGTGTGTGTAAAAATGGGTGTGGAGCAGAGAACATGAGTCAGGAGATGTAAATCTTTAAGATACATGTGGTCTCACAGCACAAAACCTGTTGCATTTCAGCTTATTGTTTAAAATGGCATTTCGATCCTGAACTTGAGGGAGTTTTTGCATGCCAGATGAGCAAACTAGCTTCTTGCAGAGCATGAGTGATTTTATGTGTTGAGTAGCTCATAAAAAAAAATCCAAATTCCCATGTATTTGCTAACACCTTCCAGACGAGGCTTGGTGTTTTGAGTCAATATTGTCTTTGAGATGGAAAAACTGACTTAGCTGGCTTTAGGGAGATGCTGGCTGGAGCTCTGGGCTGCCCTCCAGGGAGAAGGTGCATAGCAGAGGTGAGTGTGGCACCCAAGGCATGCCCAGCATTAATGGTTAAAGGGCTTTCCGTGAGTTAATGGTAGTTGCTTAAATGAGTTAACTTCCTTCATTTTTTTGGTTGGGAAAGCTGGCAGCCGTGTTGACAAGCATGACCCACTTGTAAAGCTCCTCTGGGGTCTGTGTTTGCCAGGATAGCTTTCCTTGAGAAGACCCCCATTGCCTTGCTCTCCGATACTTTCCTAGTCCCTCATTGTCTATACATTTTTTTCTCTGTTCTGGGGATGTAGGTATCTTTGGCAGCCTCTTTTCAGGGCATTTTAAGGGGATGTTTTCTCCTTGTGCCAGTGGAGATCCAAACCTTGGGCACCACTGTTCCTGACCTGAGCTGCTTTGGACTAAAAGGACATAAATAATAAACAGTAATATTGAAAACTTTAGCATCTACGTAGAACAAAGGAAAGCTCAGGGAAATAATTTCAGCCTCTGTACTCAGTCACCTATCTGGCAACCTCTGCAGTGAGCATTCTGGCAAGTTATATCGCTGAGGGAGACTCTGACTTTCTTCAGTTGTCCAAGGCAATCTTTGATTAAATTTGGGATTCTGTTACTTAGACATCCGCTCCTGATGCGCTTACCATATTTTGCAAAGAGAAGGTCTCTGTAAATTGAAAATTTCTGGTTATGTGCATTCAAGGTCATGCATAAAACAGTGTCTAGGATCACGGAAAGTTGAAGAATTTAATCAAAATACTGCTCCATAGTTTAGTATGTTTTGTAAGATTAGGAGGGACACCAATAATGCTGTCAGTGTGGAGTTCATTTGAACACTTTTGAACTATTGAGCCACACAGTAAACATCAGTGCAGCCTAAATCAACAGTTTTTAACAGTGCTGTTGGCAACAGGAGTTCCTAATAGTTCCTCTTCTGCATCGGAGAGGAACAAAATTGCAGTAAACCTCTAGACCAGAAGTTGGGTGTCCTTTGGGGGAAAAAAAAACAGTTGCAGGTTTTGGGCTAGCAGTCTCTTTGTAATGTTAAGTGCCACCAGAAGGTGGTAGAGCAACTGTTGTATAATTGAGTTATCTGCCAGTCTCAATCAAGGAAAAAAAGAAAGCAAACTAAGGATCTTAAAATACATTGAGGTCCACCCAGCGGTACGGGGAATGGTGAGGCTGCAGTACCTCTGTCTGGCTTCAGGTGGCTGCTCAACACCACGGCTCCAAACCTCAGCCACATGGAGCGCTTCTGAGGAGCTGTGAACAAGGGATCTGTGATGAGAAGGTTGGCTGGAGGGTCTGAGCCATCTCCCTAGGGGTTTTCTCCTAATCCAAGGTCACCAGCAGTGCTACTGGCCATGTGCATTCGTTGAGCACGTGGCAGAGGTAGGGGACACCTGAGCAACATGCAGCAAAGCACCTCTTCCCTGCTGACAGATTTTTATGGGGCTGGAGGATGAATGAATGGGAGATAACAGTGTTAGTAGAAAAAAACAGTAAAAAACACTGTTAAAATTTGCAGAAATACTTCATGGAATTGCGAGCAGCCTGTAACACATTTTCACTTTTGTTGTCTCCTTAGATAGTGAAGAAAACTTCCAAGCAGACTGTCACAAAGATGCAGTATGTGAGCTGCTGTTGTGATTCTGGAATTGCTGCATCATCCTGTAAAAATTAAGAGTACAGAGGTACCCGAGGCTCTTTCCTTCCTTTGAAAAGAACTTATTCTGTAATTAAAGTTAATTTAGAGAATGAATAAAAATTTGATGTATATATTAGTATATACATTAATATTTAATGTATATGTTGGTGGCACTAGCCATGAATATGTTCATGACCTTAGCCCCAGACATCCTGTCTTTGCCCCAAATGAAACCAAATATTAATTTTTTTTAGTGATTTAACTTCATAATAATTTCATAATTTCTGAAGTCGTTTTTACCGACTTCACTATTCTGCAAATGTTCTTTGCTCCCATTTTGCATCTCAGAAATTAGTTCAATGTTAATTCTCATTGTATTTTCCCTTATCTTTTTCATTCACAACTTTTTAAAGTTGTTCATTATAAACTGAAAGTTGTTTGTGGGTTAATACACCATATGTTTTCCAATGAAATGCGTATTGTCTTCCTAAACAACGATGTAAAGCACAGTGAAGCCAAACACAGGCTCTTACTTAAATGAAAGGGATAGGAAGGATGTGTTCGTATGATGAGGGTTATTATTGTTTTCATGGGCTCTTTCATAGCACTGCTTCAGATTGTCAGTCGCCTGTCAGGTGAAATAAGAAATGCAGTCTAAAGAGTGTGGGGCTGGAGGGACCACAGCGTCTGAAGCTGAAACCACAGCCGTGCTCTGGTGGCTGCTGGAGTGCCAGTACCTGCACATCTCTCCATATGCATTGCGTGCTCTCAGACATAAAGCCGTTTTCCTTAACATGCCTTTAAGCAAGCTATTCCCTGTCTTCTGGATCCCCCCCCCCCAAATCTTTGGTTCATCCCCCACAAACACTGCTAACTACTAACTCATAAAACATATCAGCTGGGTTTATTACTTTTAACCATCTTTCCAATTGTGCTATAAAATAAAGGCAGATGCCATTTTAAGATCTTATTATTATCAAGGGCCAACTCCTCCAGCAGCACCTGCTTAGCAGCAATCTGCTTGTTTATAGTCCCTTTTTTATAGGTGACAGTTTAAGGTGGCTGTTCTCCTGTTACAAAGAGTTCTTTTTAATGTGGCAGAAGTGGCATGCACAGTAGGTGAGCTCCTTTCTTTCATCCAGTGATATCGAGAAGGGGTCGCAGGTTCACCTGTGATTTTTGCTTGACAGCTTCGCCACACACATCAGGCTCTGCCAAATGCTCCACCATTAATTTATGATTTAAAGTAATTAACTTTTGCTGATTAAAGTAATTATTTCAAGTGCATTGCACTCAGGCCCAAATGATGCACACAGCCCCCTCTCCAGTTTGAGCTAGCAGCATGCCAAGTGCTTAAAAGCTGCACCAGGGAGCTCGCAGTGGCTTCTGCCAGTCTAACAGATCTGCCATGTTTATGGCTGACTTGTACTAACTGCTCATTTTAATGCCGAATCCTGGCAGAACATTGACACAGTGTGAAACCTTCATCCGGTAAACAAGACAAGCTTCAAATTGGTGACATCGATGACAGTGAAAACTGTTTAAATGAATCTTGCCTCCAGCCTTCCAGAGGTATTATGTTTTTGAGCACTGCTCCTTCTCCAGATTGGCTGTTAAACAATTTACAGCTTTATCCAGCTTCTGCCTTTAGCATTATGCAGGTGCAAAATTCAGGCTTCTTTAGTGGATCGGGGGCCAAAAACACCCCTTCCCCCTCCCAGGACCCCCGGCTCCCAGACAGACCTCACCAAAACCTTTCAAAGTGAATTCCGTCATGAGAAATAGGAAAAAAGGAGTTTCTTTTGAAAATATATCTCCTTTTTTTGAAAGCATACCCTTGTTGTTAAACTGCCTGTCATCTCCTAAAGTTAACATTTTTTTTGTGTAGGAGCCAACATTGGCTTTTATATTGTGCCTTCTCTGTACAGAAGGAGCATGCACAGCAAGCCCCAGCCACTGCCGCAGCAGAGCACTGGGTCTGCATTGGCGTGGAAAGCTGCCAGCGCCGGGTGCCGTTGCAGCAACATGCTTTGTCTTGTTGGCACAAAATGTTTCCAAAACTTACCTTTAGGTGTTTTTTTTTTTTCTTTCCCTGAGGAAGACATACCTTGGGAACATACTTTTGCAAACAGCTGTGGGATTTTGTCTATTACCCTCTAAAAGAAAATGAGAAAATTGATATTTAAATCTGTAGGAGCAAAAATATCTATACTGGAAAAATTATATTCCCAGTACTATAAATACATTTAGCTGAAAAGGATCTTTTTCTCTTTTTCTTTTTTTTTTAAAAAAATACAGTTTTCATTTTGGAAGCAGGAGGGAAGTTGTTTCCATTGGGGGGGAAGATTTTGTCATGAAATGACCATCAGTTTTAAAAAGCTATTCACGTTATCTCTCTCTCCTCTTCCAGTGCAACTGTAAAGAAATCTAATTTCATCTGTAATAAAGCACCTGATGGGCAGTGATCCCCAGCAAACAATATTTCAGCTTAATGCTAAGTGTTGAAAAAACATCATGGAAAAATAAAGATGCCAAGAAAAATCATCTGTGTGTTAGCTTGGCAGTAGTCCTCAAAAATGTGAGGGATAGCTCAGCAACAAGCCTGCTTTTTGTTTTTTTTTTTTCCTTCCCATTTTTTTCTGTAATGAATGAGGTGCTGTGGGAAGGGGCGAGTGAAGGAGGCAGAACACTGCATGTGCAGTGAGGGAGGGCAGGGTGCCGGCGGCTGTGGTGGCCGAGGAAATCTGCTCCATCGAGCTCTCTGCTTGCTCTCATAAGGAATCATTGAGCTTTCCGCCAAACTGGGGTAGTTTTGTGCTGCAAGCAAACCCAGGCGCTGAGCTAAGGGCACCAAGCTCATTTCTTGTGAGTCGCTGTTATAGGCACTATGTGCTGGTGTCCTTACCTTGGTCCTCTGACCATCCCTGAGCCCTCCTGTGCACACTGTGTGCTTTAAACACACTCTGGCTAAAATTCTGCAGCAAATAATAATTCTACTTTTAAAGAACTTATTGGTAAAAGTATTTTTAAAATTAACACCATAATTTAAGATTGAGACAAACGATTTTCACTGTTCCTGATTTTTATTTCCAGGTCTCTGCATCTTCACATCTAATAATGTCTGATGTCTCTGACGATGTAATAGGTCTGGAAAATTAATCTAGGAATATATTTTCTAAAACACTTGGGATTTCTAAAAATCTTGGGATTTACTGAGAGACTGATCCAAGTTACCCTGAGATGGTCAAGATCTGGTTAGTAGACTCAGCCTCGCTTGGCTATTCTGTGCTCTCTGTAGCTCTTCCCAGCTCAGCAGATCCTCTTGTGCTAGCTCAAGGAAAGTGATCATAATCCTCGAAGTGTTATTTCAGGGGAGATAAGCACAGGATATAAAACTGCAGAGATTGTGATCGACTCTGATTGACACTGGGAGGGTTGGCAAAGCTTAGCTATCAGTCTGATGGGAATGATGATGCCCTCTTGCCTATTAATATCAAAGACCAAGGTAAGCCAAGTGGTTAGAGGTGCATGGCTCTTCTTAGCATTGCCACTAACTAGGTATCTTTAAACATCTTGGGGTCTTTAGGTCTTCAGTGGGTGTTGAAAGACTTCTGGGTGAGACAAGGCAGGGATGCTGTCACTTGGAAGGGCATCTCGCAGCAGAGCTCTTGCCTTGGTCCTCTTCTGTATCAAGCCATGACAATGGTAAAAATGCATGGGATCTGGTCAGATGGAAAAAGTACCACATAATGGACAAAGGGTGCAAAGTATCAGAAAAACAGAAATCCAGCATGCAGATGCAATAGGCCCATTTTAATTTAATAGCTCTATAGGATGGAATTATTTAAATCATAGAAGTCCTATTACCAAATGGCACAATATATTAGCAGTTAAAGGTGTTAAATCAAACCAAGGTACCTGATATGAATGGGCAAAACGGCTGTGTTTAAACAGTTGTCTACTTATTAAATGTCTAATTAAGGACATGCAAACCAAGTAGCTAAGATTTTCCACTAAAGATGATAAATTGTGATTACTGGAATGTTTTTAATACGTTACAGAGCAAGCCAATTTTATTGAAAAGAAGTGATCCAAATTTTTCCCAACAGCTTTACCTGTAATGATAGTAATACCTCTGCAGGTCACTATAAGTTGGTTTTCGCTGTGCTATATTAACCCCTCTCTACAGTCTAATATCTAGTTTTTGAGTTTTTACAGTCCTTTATAGCATCTTTCAGGATTAAAATATACAGGTCAGACAAGCTGAAACGAACACCTCATGACTTTTTGGCTGGATTGTGTAAAATGATAGTGTAACTATTTTCCTGTTATAGTATACCCCTCAATAGGAATAAGTGCACTTACTTGACTCAATCAGCCATCTGTGACTCCATCAGCCACAGTGGAAACTAATGGTAATTGCCAATTGTTAACCAGACAATAGCAGATGCTAACTTTAATATCCAACAGTGCTCTTCCGAGCATCTTTTATGTAGACATTGGCCTCACTTTAATACGTGTTTTCTTTCCCCAAAATATGGCAACTTAGTAAAGGTTGATTAGCCTAGGGAGCTATGTGGCTTGAAGCAATGAACTTTGAGGAATAGCAGTCAATGTTCTGTTTCTGGGCCATAATGTCTGCAGTGTAAAAATTTAGAAGATTGGATTTAAAATTCTTCTTCAAAATATATATTTTCCAGTTAAATTTCATGAAGAGCCATATACTGGATGCAAACATGAGAGTAATATCTTTCCTGGCAATATCCTTGCTTTCTATTAGATAATCAATTAGTCTCAGAACATTAAAAAGCGAAATGCTGCAACAGGATTTTCCGCCATATTCAAAATTATTTACTAAAGGATTTAGTTGCTACTGTTTATTTACATCTAGGCATGAAGGCTGCGACTACACAACATAATGCCACTGTTTTGGCATGAAGACAGCCTTCTAACCTTGGCCCCGGAGGACATCTGGAGTCTTCTGGGTCGTGGTAGTTCCTTTTTGCAGAAATTTGCTTGCCTAGATTAATGAATGAGCTATTTTCACTTTGACTTTGGCCTGCAGTCTATAAGAGACATTAGGAGCAATTTGTAGTCAACGTGCAGGTCTGTTCCATCTGAAAAATTATCAATGAGCTTGTCAACCCAAGCCTTAACCTTCTTTGTTATTTTCATCTGCTTCTCTCTCAGATGTCTCTTCTTGTGCCCATAACCTCTGAAGACTAGCAACAGGATGTCATACACCTGTTTTGCTCAAGGCTGGGACTTGGAGCCCTGTGCGATATTGTGTAGGCATTGGCTCGCTTGCTGCTTTGCTCAACGTATATGTCAGAATGTCAGATGATAGTTGTTGTATCTGCAGCTGTTGCATGAGCAGAGTGCCAGGGGCACAACTTTCCTGCAGTGAGCTTTAATTTGCTCTCCCCTCCCTGAAGAGCTCCCGCGCTTCACCTTGCTGCTGCTGCTGCAGCTGGAGAAGAGCTCAGCCCACATGCAGCTGAGGCCATGGGACAGGCAGGCAGGCAGCGAGGCTCAGCAGCAGCCGGGATAAAACTTGGTGCGGGCTGATGGTACTGCAGACTGCTATTTGCATCTTTGCTCAATGAGGCATTTTAATAATTGTTTGCAGGGAGGTATTGTAAACACTAAGGGATTTATATTTGTGTGACTCAATCTGTAGTATATTTGGATGCTGTTCCAAGAGAGCTACTTGTAGCCTAAATAAGCCATAACCTGCCAAGATATTCATGAGAGATCTGACTAGATTTTTGACTGCTCTCAGAATTAGGTTGACAATCAAAAGTGATGTAGAATGAGACTGCAACTGGATTGCCAAAGGCAAAAAAACTCCTGTCAAATTCTTTAAAGGAGCAAGTTGATAAACTACTGTAATATACGGGAATAGTGGACATTAGTAACTAAGCAAGGACACATATGTCCACCTTTGGATTTGTTCGGGACCGTGGATTTGTTTTACAAATTAGATAGTGAGGGCGTTGCAAAAAGTGTTTTAAAATACACAGTCATTGAACCTTAAAAAAGACACAGCATTACTGCATGAATATTACAAGATGTTTCTCAGGGTTTTTTAAAAATACGTGTTGCAGAATACCTGTGTTTCTGAGTGACATATTGGGATAACACAGATCACCTGTTATTTAAAAAAAGAAAGCAATAGAGAGTTTGATTAAAAAGTAACATGATTCTTTATTACTAGATATTGTTTTGGTTGCATCTATTATTCAAGTAGACATGAGGCATTTTGTCTTTTACTTGAAATGTTAACTAAATCAAGGCTAAATATGTAACGTGGGACTTCATGTTTTATAAGGAGGACAGATGCAGTGGCCTAACATGTATATCTGTATCTGTATCTTGTCTAAAAGTTGCAACTTATAATTCTTGCATCTAGGTCTACCTAATAGACAGAAAAGGAAGGTTTTTTCTGGGATGAAGTGCAAGCATGAAAGACACCGGTGGGAGATAAAAATGACAACAGGATAATAGTTGCCTGCTGGGCAAATCAGTGGCTGAAAGGACAACTTTCGATGTAAAGATGCATCAGAGTCTAAGGCTGCTGTAGGTCTTCATGGTGTTTCAGCATAAGGATGATTGACAAACATTTAATGAAACTTTTGTTTGGGGAAAATGCTGATTCATTCAGAAGGGAACTCTTCACAGGCAAGTGTTTGTTTCAATGAATATCTCAATTTGAAAAACAGTAGAACAAGCCAGAATAGTTTTCAAGAATGTTTTACGAATTAAAATTTTGTAAATGATCTTTGCTATACGCGTGTACTTTGTAGGTGTTTTTTTCAAAAGATAGATATTTCAGGATAACATTTTAACCTCAGAAATTTTTAACAATTTTTGCTGTGCAGAAGGCTGCTTGTCTTATTTTATGACTTGAACACCTGCACAGGAATCAGAATGGTAAAAGAAGTACATTCCTTTCCCCTCATACCTACCTCTTAAATACGGCCTCCTTCCCAAACCTTTCAGTAAAGAGTGTAAAAAATATTAAAAACACACTGTGCATCACCTGCCTCTACTTAGGATGTGCACAGCAGGCAGCACTTGCCTGCCCTGCAGCTCCAGGAAGAAGATACCTGCCAGGGTTCTACATGGCCAGGAACCCAGCACTGCGTTGTCTTCATCAGATTGCTGTTTAGTGCACATAAGCCAGAGTATCTGGGAACGTGCCTGCCATGGAGCTGGGCTGCTAGCCTGTGCCCGGGAAGTTGGCTTGATGGTCACTTGGCACATGTGGCCCATGGCACCGAATTCAACAGCACTGCGCAGTTGAGTGTTAGAAGAGCTGGTCCCTGCTGGCAAAATCACTCTCCCTGCTCTGTCTATGAAGATGGATTGGTCCAAGTGGAGCATCTTTAAGCCCAAAAATAAGCTGGAAATACGAGCTTAGGCCTCTCTGATATCCTGGCCAAGTCTTTCCCCATAGGGACAGGACATGTTTTGTCCCATGGGGACCTCAAAGTACCTCTGGGCTTGCAGAGCTTAGAAACCCCCAGAACAAAATGTCCTTGACATTTCTATTGGCTTGGTATCCCTTTCTCTTCTTTCCAGGAGGAGGCCCTCCGTATATTAATACTTCTATAATCTTTTTAATTAAAATTAAATCTATTTTTGATGCCTCGCCACCAAATCCAACACTGTAATCCCGAGTGAAGAACCGATTCCCTACACTGCAGTGTGAGGAAATGTCATTTCTTGCACTGTGTTTCCAATCAAGTTATGCAATATTTACTTATATTTCTTTTCTTGCTCAGTATTCAGTGCTCTCATATCCTGGTTAGATCTTGATAGGAAAATATAAAATACATGTAAAGAGAGTGGTTGTTACAAATGGAGTGCAAAAATTATTTTGGAGAAAGCCCGTTTGTGTGTGATTTCTAGCTTAATTCTGCAAACTCTGGTGGTTTGGAGGGTTAGCATCCAGAGGTTTGGGTGCTTGCCCAATCTAAACCTAAAATGCAAACTTTTGGAAGCTTGCCTTTCAGTTCAGTGTGTGATATAAATAGCTCTGCTAGGAACAAACAAAGAAGGTATTGCATCAAGCAGCCAAGAGAGACTACATGAAACACTTGATCAGACTGTGTTTTTGTATCCCAGCCTGCACTTTCTCTTCTGCCTTAGCTACGCTGCAAGCTGGAGACACACTGCTAATTTTCCTGATATTAATGCAGTTGTGTCTGGATGACACAAGGCAGTGAATCTTAAGCATCTTATCCTTCTCATATTCTCTGAGGTGAGGGCTCATTATTCACCCCTTCAAAAAAGTAATTTTAAAAATAGTCAGTAAAGTCCTCCTTATGGTGGCATTGGTGGCTTTGACGTAGAACTCCCGTCTCAGATGCTGGTGTATCATGTTCTTCAGTCTTGAAAGGACCAGGGAAAAAGGCTTCAGACCTCCCTTGCTCTGCACTCTTGTTCAGGTGTAATGTGATTTGATGAGAGAAAGTGAGGAGAGGAATCCATTTTCTTTAACGTCACTTTTTCTTTTTCCTTTTTATTCAATTAGGCTGGATCATGTGGTTGCTTGGATTGTTAAATATATCTATATCTGCAAAAATATATTCAGCCTTGAATAGGTGAACAGCCTGGAATAAATCAACTGTGTGAGAAATTATATCTCATTGAATATATGGTCTTGCTATGATACCATTAGTAACCCTGTCTGCAACTTTGGGTATTTCATTCTTCTAGAAGCCAGACCTTTGTGTGAGAAAGCAATGTTAAGGATATAAGCTGAAACAAAAAGGAGCAAACACCAATTTGTGATTGCAAGACATAACTTCCAAGAGAGCCAAACAAAATCTCATAGTTCCAGTGAAACTGCAAGGAATACTTCCAGTTCAGATGACATCCAGATACTTATGGGAAATGTAAGAAAAATCAAGACACTTCATCTGCGTCACTTTCTCATGTTCCCCTTTCTTTGTGGCTGCTCCTCTTTGATGACAATTTGTTGTACATTCAGCCAGATTTTTTTCTCTTGTATGCCTTCCGTGACCTCTTCCCATTTGGCAGAGCTGAGCAGCCAGAGACCTAAATCACCCTGCCTGCAGTAGGTTGGGACGCACTGCCTCTCCCTGGCTTCCAGCTGGCGACTGCTCTCAACTCCCGTTTCTCATATTCCTGCAGAGATGGTGCATTCTTACAACAGTCCAAGAGCCAGGGGCTGAGCTCCTAATAGAGATCACTGATGAATGGTGTAAGAGCTTTTCCATAACGCTCTATTACTAATCAATGAGCGTGTTTGACATCTTGGCAGTACAGCATTAGAGAATAGCTAGCTGTCAATAGTGCTTTCATGTGCTGAAAGAAAATGGGAATCTGTAATACTGGCATTACATCACTGATGGTAGTTGGTTATTGATGTCATCGTTTCTGCCACTCACCTGATATGTAAAGTCCACAGTGACTTACCTCTAATCTATAGAGGTAAGGATTTGAAAATAAACATCAATAACCTTAAAATCACTGTACAATTGAGAAGATGCTAACTCAATGTGGTGATGAATCTTGGATTTTATCTTATTTTGTATTTCATTCTCATAAAGGATATGTGTGGTCAGTTGCCTGTACCATTTGAGGGATTAGGTATTCAGATTACAATGAGGAACTGAATATCTGGTGCCTTATTCTCAGATTCTTATGGATGAATCTTTACAACGTTTGCATAATGATGTCTGTAATCTTATGTTACCTACATACCGCAGTGAAATTCCGATGAGTTATTGGATCAGTCTCAGGCATTATACAGAACAGCCTTTAGGAGATACTTTTACCTTGTAATTCTTTATTCTATGCACATGCACCATTTGATCTTACAACTGAGAAATAGAAATGTGGACGATGTCCCTTTTCTTTTCCTAGATGCTGACTCCTGGAGGTCTGGCTTCCAGTGAGCAGCGAGTGTGAGCATCAACACCTGTGTCCCGATGCCAGACAGCTGGCATGCTCTCTGCATGCTATGGAGCACCATCTGTGCCAGATGTCACGTGCCAGTTACGTGACTTGGGAGAAGTCAGGAGGAAGAAGGTAAGTTCATACCACAACAGAAGTGCGTTTGTTTTTTTTTTGTGCTGCTCTATGATTTTCATTGAAATCTGCTGTAGGTTTGGTCTTTTCCTCTCTTTGCCCACTGTCTTGCTAAAGTGATCATTCTGAGTGAATTTCTGCTGGAGACATGCAGGGGACATTAAACAAAGAGGAGATTTTCTTTCTGTGGACTCTATATGGAATTGTTTGGTGGACCAAAAGCATCAGGTATTTTTCTAATACCTACAGAGATTATTTTTTTATAGAAACTGCATTTCACTCAAGAAAGAAACGATTCATGAATAAAATGTTCCCTTGCATTGCATGGAAGAAAGAGTTTAGCAACCCCCTGTAAAAGAAAGAGAAGACCTGCCCACCCATTTCCACTAACCACCATAAGCTGCCAGTCTGCCCGGTCAAAAACAATTTTAGAGTTTTCTTGTCTGAACTGGAGTTCTGGGAGTTCTTCATTGCTGCCTGGCTTTGCTATGGCCTGAGGTGGTGGCAGAGGACAACATCTGCACTTAGAGGTGTATTACATGGTAGGCCATGGACACGTTTTATAGGATGCTGTTATTTATGTCAAGGCAGAGACTACTGATGGTGAGGAGACACCATCAAGTTTTCAGTTTCCTCTGTGGGTATGTGCCATGATGACCTGAGATGACCCTCTTTTTCAGGGGCAGAAGATCTGTACCGCAGCCCACAGGTGGAAAAAAAACCCCTTTCTACTTTTTCTACACCGTTCATTCAGATACAGTGGGTCTTGGCTGTGTGGCACCGGGAAGACATTGTGGAGCTGTTCCTGGCCCCATGTGGTGAACACTATGACTGTCAGTCCCCTCAGGGGCAGAGGGAAATGAGCTCCGAACAAATGCTTCTTCATAGGTGCAATGCACATAAGTGCATTTTTGGATCATAGTCCAAGTCTGCATCTCTAGTGAGGTGGTGAATATGCCAGGATGGCTTGCTTTTTCTCAGTCCAACACTTCTCCATTGAGCATAGACAGAGTTGGGAGCATTGCACATCAAAGAGAGGGGAATTAAAGAATGAGAAAACCTTGACATTTACACAATTTAGGCATGTTACTTTTATTTAAGTTTTTTTTTTCGTGGAAAAGGTGCAGAACCCTTAGTGAATAGACCTGTTAATGCCTCTTGCTTTTTGTGTTTATATGTGCCAGTTCTAATAATTGTCATGTTGACCTAAGTGAGAAACATCCAGACACGTTTATGGAAGAAGCCGTAGGGCTTTAGTTCAAGTGACTTCTGTTACTTCTGGGTGGGGAAGAGGGAATGGCAATAAACAACAGACATTTGTTGGCTTCTCAACAGCAGGATTTATCACATGTAAAAATGTAGGACTTTGGAAGCCATTAATTATACATAAAGTCAATAACCAATCTTAATAGAACTTAAAGTGACAAAAGCAATGACATTTAAGAAATAGACTTACCCACATTGCAAGTCCATGACCATCTGGGAAAGTAAAAAGGCTTGAAACATGCCCTAGACACACAGTAATTGCCACTGCCATTTTCTGATTTCATTAGAGAAAACTGCTTTCCTTATAGGTATATTGGGAAAGAGAGAAATTCTGGATCACAATGGTCAGGTCTACGTCTGCAATAACCTGCTCTGTCAGTTAGCAACAGAGAGAAATGAAGGGTAAAAAGTATGAGAATTTCCTCTTTTATGATGTCAGTTTATTTTTAAAAGATATAAAATTGTATGTTGTACTTGCACTTTACTCCCCCCCCCCCCCCCCCCAATAAATCAGGCAGAATCACAGCAGATAGCTAGAAAATAATAATGCTAATATTAATAGTCATACTACTAATAGTAATAATTCCACTGCACTGATACTGATTTGCAGAGACTGGAATCTGATCAAATCTGACAATAGTTGATATATCTGAGTTTAGAGAAGAATTTTCTGTTAGTAAAATTCAAAAGGAATACATGTATCCATGAAAATCCAAGCTTTAAAAGTAAACCTAGTGCCCAAATTAGACAGTTATTCTAATGTGACAATTTATATTATGCAAGCCATGGAAGTCTGCTATGAAATCATCATTAATTTATGCTCCTACAGCACAATTTATCTCATTTACTTTGTACCATTTTTTTTTATGGAAGATCAAGAACGAATTCTTGGCCATCATTCTTGACAGAAACCATTTGAAACGAGCCAGACTAGTGTGAAAAGCAAGGTCCACACATGAATAAGTGTTGCCAGGTTCTGGACATTTTTTCAGCTACCTAATTGAATAATTTTTTTTTTTCTCTTTGTTTTGATCGGTGGGTTGGTTTGTTTGCTTGTTTCCTCAGGAGCAGGGAATTTTTGTTGGTTCTTGTCCTTATTCCAGTTTGCAGGAGCAGGAACTGGGGCTGTTAGCAAGTGACGTGCCCAGAAATATAAAGAGCACTACATCTTTGGAGCTGTTTCTTGGTATTCCCCAGCATACTTGTTTGTTATAATTTGAAAGAAGCTATTGAACTGGAAGGAGGGACAAACAATCTACAGGCGGACAAAGCCAGTGAGAGCTAGGAGAGTCCAATTGTCCATGAAACACTCTTGTTTCAATTCATATTTAAATGCACTCCTAAGCCGCTGGACAACCTTTCTGTGGCCAGCCACAGGTGACAGGTTTTAGCCAATGAAAAATCACATGCAATTTACTGAGAGCAGATGAAAGGTGTGTCTTTTAGTCTTTTTAGTATAAGAGAATAAACACTGCACTAACATAGTATGTCAAGATGTTTGGCATAGTTTAAGTGCAATAGAAGAGATTCTCAGTATTGTGAATTGGCATCATTTTTTTTCGGAAGTCATTCAGATAATGCTGATTTACAACAGCCAAAGATCAAGACAGTTATGATTGTTTCTCTAAATAATTTCAATGCCTTTTTTTGTTTAATGATTTTTTGAGAGAAATTATTTCTTACAAATTTGCCTAGGCAATGATTCTGCCATCTAATGACTCAATTTATGAAGGGCCAAATCCTACAGACTTTATTAATTTAAAACTTAGAATCATAGAATCATAAGGTTGGAAAAGACCTCTGAGATCATCAAGTCCAACTGTACCTGTCCACTTACTGAACCATGTCCCTAAGAAACTCATCTGCCCGCATTTTAAACACCTCCAGGGATGGCGACTCACTCACCTCCCTGGGCAGCCTCTGCCAGTGCCTGACCACCCTTTCAGTGAAGAAATTTTCCTGATGTCTAATCTGAACCTCCACTTGTGCAACTTGCAGTCATTTCCTCTCATTCTATCACTTATCACTTGTGAGAAGAGACGAGCACCCTGCTCACCACAACCTCCTTTTAGGCAGTTGTAGACAGTGATGAGGTCTCCCCTCAGTCTCCTCTTCTCTAGGCTAAACAACCACAGTTCCCTCAGCTGTTCCTTGTAAGACTTGTTCTCCAGCCCTCACCAGCCTCATTGCCATTCTCTGGACATGCTTCAACACCTCCATGTCCTTCTTGTCCTGAGAGGCCCGAAACTGAACACAGTACTCAAGGTGTGGCCTCAACAGTGCTGAGTACAGGAGCACAATCACTTCCCTGGTCTTGTTGGCCGCTCTGTTTCTGATACAGGCCAAGATGCCATTAGCCACTTGGGCACACTGCTGGCTCATGTTAAGCTGGCTATCAAACAGCACCCCAAGGTCTTTCTCCACCAGGCAGTTCTCCAGCCATTCTTCCCCAAGCCTGCATAGGGTTGTTGTGTCCTTAGTGCAGGACTTGACACTTGGTGTTATTAGTGTCATCTGGAAGCTTACTAAGGGTGCATTCAATCCCTACCTCAAGATCGTTGATAAATATATTGAACAGGACTGGACCCAGCACTGAACCCTGGGTAACACCACTTGTGACTGGTTTCCAGCCAGATTTAATTCCATTTGGGCCCAACCATCCAGCCAATTTTTTACCCAGTAGAGGGTGTGCCTGTCTAGTCCAATGGCAGCCGCTTTCTCAAGCAGAATGCTGTGAGAAATGGTGTCAAAGGCTTTAGCAAAATCCAAATACACAACATCCACAGCCCTCGTCCACTAAACGGGTAACCTGTTTACTACTTATGCAGTAGACATCTGGAAAACAGGAAAATTTGGGTCGAGACTGTCTTTTGCATCTGCCAACCAGATCTCAGGCTACCTTGAGCTTCAGCAGATCCTCATTGTAAGGAAAAGCAGCCCAAATGCTCTCTAACTCGCAGCTTGCACCTCTCTAACTGAACCACCTTGGACCATAAGTGTGCTTTCATAGTCCCTTCTCCCACTATCTGCTCTATTCAAGGTTCCAGAGGTGATGTAAGGCCTCTACACTTCCTAAATAACCTTTTATCCTGGGGTTTGGTCTTCCAAAGTCTATGCTAACGGCTTTGAGGATATTTTGTGAGGACCACAGACCATCCCTTATGCAGAGAAAAACAGATTCCTCAGGCTCCAAATGAAGTCTTTCCATAGTACAAACAGGCATTGGCTATAATTTATCAAGCGATGTTTCTGCAGGTTTTTTGGAAGTTGTTGTTATTGTTTGCTTTGAATATGGCTTAATGTGCTAGGTCCTTTACAGGCATAACTTAATTATTCATTCCCCTTGAGTCTATGCACAGCAGACACATTTGTAAAGCAAAATATGAGGAATTAGTAAGAACTCATAAAAATAACTTCTCAAAGGTGTTGGGTCAGATAAAAAAATGAAGTTTTATTGAATGATATTCTTTATTTCATTGCCATTTTCTTTTAAGCATGTGTGCGCTCTTTTCTATAGAAAGCAAGCAGGCCTTGGCTGATTTTCCTTCCCCCTAATTAGATCTTTCTTAAACGTTCTGCTCTTCATTTGAATTTCTTTTGTGTCACATTAGAAAATCGTGTGCATTTTTGGGGCAGGAGGTTAAGACTTTGCTAGAATTTTTCTTCATCTCAGAAGATGTGATGTCTGATTACCAGACATTCACTCTAAATCTTTTCTCTTTTTATTGGTAAACTTTATTTTCTCAACTTCACTTCTACTAATCATGATGCTAATAGACTTCAGAGTCCTAGATGCAATGACTGAGACAGTAAAATTTCTTCTGTTTATTTTGAGGTTTAACTGTCACATCCATAAATCCATGAAGAGTATAAAGTAACTATTCTTCAATTTATTTCTTCAATATAAAATTAGATAAATGAGCCATTTCCACTGACTTACATAAAAATGAATTTATTTAACCTAGTTGATGCAAAGATCATGTTCCTTGGCTGACAATAGTGCTCATCAGGAAATATCCAGTTCTTGTTGGACCACTATCTGAAATTCCTTGCTTCAGGAAAATGAGTTTTGAGAGAAATCTGAGAAGCTGTTTTAGCCAATTAAGGATATTTCTCCCATAGGATCACAACAAGCTTAGCACCTACTACTGAAAGTGAAGGCTGCACACGGTTGACAGAATGGGCCTGTGGGAAAAAGAAGGAAAAACTTAGCTTGTGTGTCAGAGAGCAGGATTTGGCTTCCCCAGCAGTAGTCAAATGGATCCTGATGCCTATGGCCACTTTGCGTTGCAAATATTTTATCTTGACTTACTTTGGAGAGTGAAATAGGACTGAAGTGACAAGTAGTCTCTCTGTTAAATTCTGATGATTATATTCAATAGCTGAAGTTCATTTTTATGAATAACTTGTTTTCTCACCAAGCAAATATCTGTAGAGAAAAATAAAATAATAAACCAACCCAGACTCGAAGAGAAGGAAATAAAGATACAAAAGCCTTTACAAGATGACTAAAAACCTTGCTGCATTAACGATACGAAATTTATCCTTACTCAATATTTTTTTTTGTGTCGCTGGATGTGATCTCCCAAGGACAAAATCAGTAAAAACTGCCTTTTTCTTCCACAGATTTCCAGAGTCTTCCATGTAGGAAAGTGGTTACAAGGAATGCATAATGAATTTATATTTTAATTTGGTTTTGCACAAGTGAAACATTGAGTCAGTTCTCTCAGCTTATGAAAGCTGGACCAAATTGCCAAATGGAAAATGAAACTCTTCATATACTTTTGTCTTTAATAAATAAAAAACCTTACTTAAGGGAGGGAGTGATCTGGATTTTGTGCAAATAATTAAATAAAATAGAGACATTACTAAGCAAAGCATAATTATTTTTTAAAGACAAATGGAAAACAAATGTCTGAGAATGACAGTAAACCTGCTTAGTATTCTATATTCAAATACTTCTTATGTCTGTAGAGAAGAAATTGTGTATTTACTGTCTTTCTGTTATAAATGGGTTCTAGATGGAGATAACATCACTGAAAGCAGATTCGTTGTACAGAGCTTCAACAAATACTACAGTGACTTCCAGGAGTTACCCTTAAAAGACATATTTGTTTAATTTTGGACATCACCAAAAAATCACAGTTAGACTGATGCTCATCCAAACCTGTGCTGGGAACAAGCATCAATACTATAGGAACTCGTCAGTGATTAACATGAGACCACCCAACTACATTATGTCTCCCATAATATAAATTGTTGTGGTTTTACTCTTCCCTCTGATGCTGAGAAAATTTCTACCAGCTGAAAACCTGACCAGTGGAAAAACTCTCTACTAAGCCTCTGACTTCAATGAGCTTGTAAAAGAAATAGTTGGCATCAACATCTGGATTTTTACATTGGAAGGAACATGGAGAAGATGTAATACAGCACCAACAGCATTTTTTTCTGCTTTGTTTTTTCCTGTCTCTAACTATAGCTTAGGTGCCCTTGCATCTGGCTGGACAATAACTCATACCAGGTGACCTTGTCCAAACAGGCAGCTATAACGTTAAAGAAGCGTACTTTTTTCATAATGGAAATTTGACTTACATTTTGCAAAGGAATCTCTTAACGATGCACTAGCAAAGTATTCACTTAAAAGTGGGAACACTTTATACTAGGTCCAACAGGGATAGGTAATTTGATAGACAAGTTCACACAAATGATACTTGCACATTGTTTATATTCCTAGACATCAGGTTAAGAACTGTTGTGCATAACTTTCTTAACCTTAACCTCATCTGTTCATCTCTTGGGACTTCAGACTAGTGCAAGGGATAAAGGAAAATCAATGACGGGTTTGGTTCTGGTAAATGTTTATGTCTGTACGCAAAGAAAGAAGGAGGGAGAACTTGAAACTATCCTTTCCCAATGAAGACTTTTAATTAAATTAGGTCCTAGAATTGTGGAGTGTGATCTTTGCTGTGTTTTGATTTCACTGAAGATTATGACTAGATTTGCCAAAACCAACTGCAAAGTCTTACATTTGTAAACTTTGCACACAATGATGATGAATTCGATACATCCCAAAGAAAGAGCCTGAGTGCTGTTGTTTACATTCCTAAAGACTTTACAAACAGGGAGAACAATATCTGCTCTTTACAGATTACTGTGGTCAGGTTCCTGTATACAGCAGAAGTGACCTTTCCAATTCGAGAAATCTATATATACTCAACCCTGAGTATCATAAAAAGCTCAGGTATATCAGCTTACCATGAATTAATATGAGATACACGAAGAATGATTTTTACAGTATCCAGCTGCCAAATATCAAATGATTGAATTTTCCACTATAAAAGAGGACCTTTCCCTTAAGTAAATACATAGATTCTTCATACTTTTGGGAAACGGTATATTGTACACAATCCAGCTTAAGCTTATGCCACCTCCTCTCTGACTCCTCTTTATCTGTGGTTAGCCTACTCTCAGTTTATCTTTTCTTTTGAAAGGAATCTTTATATCAGTGAATGGAGAGCTGGCAGGTGTTGCACCTCCTGCTCCAGGCTCCCCCCACCCAGGTGAAAATTTGAGACACAGTAAATCACAGTCAACCTTCCCTTTTGCTCTCCATAGGACTTTGAGATGTGGCACTTTTAGCACATGTGCACAGAGCCAGTAAGATCTTTTATTCAGCTCCAAATCATTGCAAAGGTGTGCAAAGAGCCAGGCTATGCCACAGGTACAACCTAGTTGCTCTTCTTTGCTACTTCTGCCCCCAGTGCCTGTCTTGTTGCCCAAAGGCTTGTAGCCTCAACGAGGGAGGATATCAAACTTGCTTGAAGAAAATCTTCGAGCTCAGTTTATGTTAGATGCTTTAAACACATAAAGCTGTCACACACAAGATACAATGATGATATTAGGTATCTGCTTTGCTTGAACTTGTGGGAGATACAGGTAAAATGGTGGATGAAAACCGCTGACTGAAAGAGGTCTTTTGGTTCATTGCTACAGCCTTGAACAGAGAAGAATGAGACCAATAAATATTCCACTGGTGTTTTCCAGCTAGAATTGTAGTGAGAAGAAGCATGAGAAGGTAGGCAGAGTGGTCTTTTAACCCAATGACCAAAAAGGCAAACCAGTGAGCTAAATTCATCAGTGCAATTGGTAAGGTCTTCTAAAAGGAAATCTGCTACCTTGCCCTCCTCTGTAGTTAATGGTGATAGTGGGAAAAAACTTTGCCCTTACGAGACTTCATTTCTGACCTACTCCAGAACAAATTCCTAGGAAGAAAGAGGAAGCATGAAAGAACGAGATAGATATGGGCTGTACACGAAGAGGTTTCTTTCCTTTGCATGCCAAGCTATGCTGCATGAAGTAATTGTGCTGTAATTAAAGCCAGTCCTATAAGTCTAACCAGACACAAAGAGGATGAAGGGGAAGGGTGGACAGATGCATGGGGTCCAATGAGGCTACTCAAGAGTGAGGAGAAGTGCAGGAGCTGGTGGTTGTTCAAAGATTCTCTTTTTTACATTTGGAAATAGTAACCTTATCAGCTTGTTTTCAGGTTCTTCCCAAACACGGTTTACTTCCACTCTAACAGCATTTGTACTCGAAAGGTTCTATGGGAGATCTTAAATGAAATTAATAATCAAATATTCATTTTCTCAGACCACAGTGTAATAGGCTTTTATTCTCTACTCTTCAAAGATACCTGGAAAAGCGGGGTTTCACTGCTTAAGCTAAATTTTAGTGTACTGATGGGTCGTCTAGAAATAGAAGTCTGAACAACGACAAGGTTGGGAAAGTTCATGGAGGCACGGTAACTTTGCAGCTAGGCTTAGACTTCGTTTTCTGATAAAAGAAATATGGAAACAAATATAGAATATGTATAATCCAGATTCAACTATAGTATTCATATATGCAGCTATAATAGAAAAAGAAATAATTAGTGTTTCAGGCTGTCAGCAAGTGCTGTTCTGCTTCTTAAAACTTGAGCATTCCTGGTTAGGGGGAGAGAGATAATGATAGCAACATCCTGTGAGACTGTAACCCAAGTGTTTTGGTGGTTGAACTTGAGGAAAGGGCACATACTATCAGCTATATTCCATTCTCAATTCACTACAGGATACTGTGAGAGAAATGGACTAAAACTGGGCAATCAATAATTTGAATAGTGAACACAGTGTGCCGTTAAGTGGTCTAATCTTTAGATCTCTTCAAACATAAGGTGATACAGAAGAGGAATGACTACCAAGGAGAAAGGAATCTGAAGTGTAATTCATAAGAACAAAGACTGAAAGGGAGATTGTACTGCATTATTTTTGCATTAGAAAACCTAATAGGTCACAGAACCTGACTGGTCATTCTCAAAGAGTTTGCTATAATAAAAGCTTTTGTAGGAACTTAATTGATTCAGTCACAAACCCACTACTGCCTTCTATAGAATATTTGCTCCTGCGCATTCTCTTACAGAGTAAAGTTGGAGGTTTTTTTTACATACTAGAATTAAAGGTTTCCTGTCACTGAAGATGCTGCTAATTGCCTTTCCTAGCTTGCTTAAGTCCTCAGATTGCTGGAAAGGACTACTTGGGGGATATTCTGCTAACAAGTGACCTCTTATCCCCCAAGAAGAGACAGAGTATATGTTACAATATTAAAAACCTGAACAACTCTCTCTTTAGTGGTCCTAATATTTGAAAAAGAAACACTAATTAGTAATTCCTGGGTCAGTGTTTTTAAAAGAGTACATGGAAATAAAATTCCTTTGGTGTTACAGAGAAAACAAGGTAAGAGAAACCGGTTTAGTTTTGAAAGTTGAATTAGGATTTACCATTCCAATTTAATTAATCTAGTAAGTAATTTCACAGAATCATAGACTGGTCAAGATCCATGAAGCCAGAAAGTGCTGTTATAATAATTTAAGGTGATCCATGTAACGTGAACCATTAGATTTCCCAGAATTGTTGAATTTGTTTGAATTGAATTTGAATCTAATTTAATTAGGTTAATGTTTTAGGGGGAAAACTTAATCTCAGTTTCACACCAGCAGGTTCAGTAGTGTGAGAGAATAGTCCGGGGAAGGATTTTTCTTAAGTAAAGGACTAAGTAACTTGAATAACTGATACTGCCTTTGTCTCCTTGTGCTAATTGGTGATTAGGTCTGAACTTGACTTTTAAGGCAATAATACATTTCCATGGATGACACATTGAGTGAGAAGAGGTTTTTCAGTACTGTGTGTCTGAGTAGATTAGCAGACTGTCTATAAACTGAGGGAAGAAAATAAGAAGGGAAAGAGGAAAAAGCCAAGGAGAGAGTAAAACTTGGAACTGGAAAAACAATTTCAGTTCCAGATGAAATATTTCATTACGTATGATGGGGTTAAAAACAGTTTGCCCAACAAAATTTTATTTAACAAGGCATTGTGTGAAACATAACATTGTTCCTTACAGGAAATAAAGAACAAGAAATCTACTTATTTCTTGCATACTTGTACTGAAAGTGTTATGAAGTTGTAATGTAGAAATAATAGCTCTAAAGTGTAGCAGCCTTGTGGCATTTCCTTTTGGAGTTGCACAGCATTATCTAAAATAAAGAATTACTTGGACTAGAAAGATGTTGCTGACTCCCAGATATTGAGCCTCCTTTTTTTTTTTCTTTTAATCTAAGTTTTTATTAAATGTTTTTATTATACAGACATAATTCAAACTTTTGCTCATAAGGAGATATTAAGATCCCTCTGGGGAAAGCTTGGACCAAAACCTGAAGTGCTGAGTATCTGCTACCACATCCAAATTCACACTTCTCTGTTTTTTCCTTTTTTGTTTTTCATGACTGCTGTGAACAAAATGAAGTCCAAATTGTATGTTCTGCATGTTTTATATTTGAGATCAAAGAAGTAGGACTCAAGTGAAGTTCCAACAAGGCAAGAGGATGCTCTGCTTGCTTTTGCCCAAAGGTTTTATGCTTAATAATTTTCATTGTCTTACTCAATTGCTAACTGACCTGGACTGAATACAGGACCTATACACTAATGGAGGCTGTCTTGGAATTAGCTGAGAAAACAGACTTGTTGAGTCTGTCCTAAGCTTCAGACTCTTTTTTTGAAGATGGCCAATGCAAAAAGTTAGGCAGTGTCTGAAGACCTCACATCCTGAACTGTGGCTTCTGCTGCTAGCTGTCTCTACACAGATACCTGTGGGGAAGAACTTTATTGACAGATTTAAGAAGCACATCCCCGAACATAATGCTTTTTGTTGAAATTTCTTGTTCAACTTTGGTTTAATTAAATCAGTCTTTCAGTAATTCTCTCTTTCACAAGTGAGCTTGGTCCCTGCCTTCTCCTGAGGTGCATTCCACAAGAGGAGGCGAAGAAGTGGTGGGCATTTTCACTTACTACTGTTTTCCTCCTTATTCTTTTACTACCACTGAAGTCCAGAACATTTTACATTACCTTTTTTGTTTTCCTTTCTCAGTCACTGACAAGAGTTTTTTACAGTTTCTCTCTATTTCTAGTCAGTCCAAAATTTGATTTTCTGTACTGCAGCGCAGTGCTTTCCTGGTGATTACTGAATAGCACTCTGCATTCGGAAAAGCAAAGTATACTGAAGCTTGAGCATGCTCACAGATGCCAGGGGCCGACAACTGAAAAGCACAAGTGGGGACAAAGCAAAGTGATGTGGGAACATTAGCACTTGTGAGGTACCCTCTTCCTCCCTTCACTCTTGTTAAAAAAGGAAAGAAGCTGGGCCTTTATCCAAAAAAGCACTTAGGTAGGTGCTTGACCTAAAAACATGTGAAATAACTCTTTACTCTCTATGGTTTTCTGTTACCTGGATGTTCATGTAATGGAATAATATTCATCTCATTGATCCTATACTTAAAGAAAATGCTTCCTATTTTTTACTCCCTGAAAATACGAAAATCTGTTTGTTATATCACAGCTGTGCAAACAGGTTCCCAGGAAACTTAACGTGGTGTGTTTAGTATTTGGTAGGTTGTATCGTCCCTTGATTAAAAGGGGAAAGTCGTCACATGGAAAAAGTGTAGAGAGATTGTTTTTATCTGATCTTGTGTCGTATTGAGAAAGGAAAAGGATTAAAGAGTCTTAAACATAAAGCTTGGCAGCAATTGTGGAGAACAAAAATGAAAACAGTCTAAGAGAACAGTGCAGGCAATAACTCACTTGGGGGGGTCGGCAGAGGACCAGAAGAAGTGGCCAGACTGACATTGCTTGGCATTATTGACTCATCCATAATTAGCCCATAGCTTAGATACAATTTAGCTTGTGCCATATGGGCTAATATAGTGCTGAAAGTTACCCCCCATGCAGGTGACAGTCTGTCACACTAAAGGAAGATTAGCATAAAACAAACAACAATACACTCTTAATGATAGTTACACCATTTGCAACACCATGGTTAAGGATGTATAAGCACTTCCATTATAACCCAATGTTCAAGATTTTATTAAGTAGTTGTAAAAGGCATGTGAACATGCAAGCCCCTTATAGCCCAGTGAATTCTTTCTTCAGTTCTCAGGCAAAGTCTTTGTGTATTTGGGATTTTTTTTAAGTGTTTTATATTTTTAAAAATGATAACAATGCCTGATGTAGATATTTACTTGCAACTCTTCTGTCTTCCTTGAAACAGTGGCTGGAATGAGTTGTTCTGGGTAAAACATGTTAGGCATATAGATCCTGGTGGTTTCTGCCTTAATAAATCTACAACATAGTGACTGTTAAGCTCAAATAAAAATGAGAAAGCTACACTGTATGTGCCCATCAACTTGATTAGAACTCTTTATAGTATATATGAATCTAACAAAATAGCACTGGTATAACTATGTAGGCAGTAGATGTTCAGTGAGTATAATTCATATTGAGAAGAAAGTAAACCACTGTCTTTATTTATTCCTCTTTATTGAGTAGGAATTACACCATTAAAATGTTACCCATGTGTTGTTGATACATCCTGCATTTATGTTAATTTGGCTACATACTGCCAATATTTTCATTTTAAAATCAAGAAGGAAATTTTGTGCCAGAGCCTTTTCCAAATTGTTCTGAGCTTTTGACACAAAGCAGCAGAAGCCATTAGCATTCTCAGTTAAGGCTGATCAGTCATGCTGTTGAACCATTTCTTCTCTTCCCCCCAATATATTTGCTTCCCTGTGTTTTCCAGATAAAAGGGAAGCTCCCCTTTCAATAAGTTTTCCAGACTTTTCTTTTGAAAGGCAGCCTAACCATTTTAAATATTTTAAATGAAGTGAGTTTTGTTATGCAGACAGGAGCTAAAATTTTTTTCCAGCTCTCATCGGCTATTTATGTGACTCTATGGTTTTCAAATGGTATAATGCTAGAGGATGCCAAATGTCCTGCCATTTAATAACCAGTAACATACAGAGCTCTTTTCAAAATGCCACCACTCTGAGCATCTGTTGTTATTAAGTAAGATGATCAAATTTTCTACAGGACTTCAATTTTGCTTTTCACATCACTTATAGAGCAAGAATAATATGCAGTCTGTGTATAAAACTAATGTGTTGGGATCACTGAGCCAATTGCTGTTTTTTGTGTTCTGCTTTATTGCATATTGTAAAATAAACTTTGGCCTTTTTTTAATAAATGTTATAAAAATGCTCTGTGAATCAGGAGAGTGTCAGCAATTAAAGCCATTTAACATTATTATAATTAAAAATGCAATACTCCAGTGTGGTGAGCACTGGTTCACACAAAAAGCCACATTGTTGATCCTTAATAATTACATTATTTGACAGACATACTAAAGAAGAGGAAAAGATACACATTGTTAATATTAGGTGAGCAACTAATTCTTATTGTTTCTGGAAATTACTCTAAAATCCATTACTATTTCTGTCTTTCAGCTAACAGATGTGCAGGAATGTCCTCGTCTCACCATTGCTTTTCTCTCTGGCAGAATATGACTGACAACACAACACAAGGGAACAACTGGGTTGAAACACATAATATTTTCCTGGTAGAGAAAGAAGCTGATTAGGCTATGGAGTACCTAATAGGGTAAGATGCCCCTTATTTTCAAACTATAAAATTCAGAGAGTGTATTGCAGAAAAGAGTGAATGGTCCAGTAAGAACCGTATGTTTGTCCCGCAGCACAACTGGACCTTTAAAATGAGTGATGCTTTTACAGCTGTGGTTTGGGATTGTGCCTGATCTCAATGTCATGGAGGGCCAGATTTTTGAGATGGGACTGAACTGAGACATAACAGCATTTAAATTATACCTCTGCACCTCAGCCCATTCTCCTCGCTCTTCCTAAGTTTGCATAAGCAGAAGCAAACATTTTCCCATAATGTTCTTTTTTTTTTAAGGAAAAAATAAAGTAAAAGAAAAACAAAGCCCAAATTTTATAGACTTAGGTATTTTTTTTCTTTGAATATCAGAGGTGTGGTAGTCTTCCCTGATTTTATTGCCTGTTGTATGTTGCCACAGACAGTGTTGTAGAAGCAGTGTCATCTTCTGTCTTGAGAAGAGATGGAGGAGTTTTGGTTGCTGGACTACTACAAGGGTAGAGCTGGCATCCACCTAAAAGGCACAGGGTCCAAAGAGCTCTTGGAGGAGCATTCTCAATTCTGTCTCTGGAAATCCTAGAAAATAGGGAGTGAAAATTGACTTAAAATGTCCTGATGAAACAGGATTGGACAGAAATCTCTTTTTATGTCTTCCTAGAGAGTCTAAGAGCTTTCTCTGTTCTCATGTCTGTCTGGAAATATTCCCAGATTGTGGCATGCTGATTTTTTTCATTTACTCCAGGTCCTTTATCAGCATTCAGGTCTGTTGTGGTGATGGTTTGGTTTTTGTTTTTTTTTTTCACTTTTTCTGTTTTTCTTAAATCTAACTTTCAATGTATGAGTCTCCCATCTCACAGCCTGCAATGCTGACAGCAAGCCCTAGGGGTGAGCTGCACGGTCACGAGAAAGATGCTACCAGTTCAGTGCACATTACACCTTCACTCATAGGACAACTTGTGCTTCTTTGAGCCTAAATTGAAAAATACATCTTTTTTTTTTCTTTTGCTTTCATAGATATTCAAGGAAGAGAAGAGCTTCTCTCACCAGCACAGGGTGTGAAAGTTGCTTTGTTATACTCAGCGTGTTAACCTGGGCTAGGAGGTAGAGATTGTAGCCCTGCTAATGGAGGTTGGGAGAGGTACTTTGCCCACCCAATAGCCTTTCACCAGCTTACAGGGCTGCAGGCCAACAGCTCAGGGGCTTGGGTACAGCTGTGCCTTTGGACATCGCAAGCTTGTGCTTTGGCAGCAGGGACTTGAGGGTGGAAAGCCCTTATAAAAGAAAAATTAAAAGATAAACTTCAAACCAGATCTTGCAAGGCCCTGTATCAAATATCAGTAAGGTGGGAAATCATTCTGGGGTAGGATAAAGTCAGTTGCTTTGATTTCTCTTTCCTTTGCTTTGTATAATTTGAATTGATTTTAATGGCCTGTTTATAGTAGTATTTACTGTTCTCCAAGGAAACTGACGATTCCGTGTCGCAAGTTTGATGTTGGGATACAAGATTAATAAATATTTGTGGAGTTCATGATGCCTAAGTTAAATCATGTCAAAACTGTCAATAAATCAAAATACTCTTCAGAACATGGTGAGCAGGTGTATTTCTGCAGGGAAGTCTACACACGATGCTATCTACAGCATCTTTGGCAAATGCTTGTTCTTCCCACAGTCTTGGTCTTGTGGGATGGGAAACTAAGATCAGGAGGAACACATCCAGTACCTTGCAGCATTGGCACCACTGAAAGTTTGGAAAGGAGTGGTGGCACACCCCAAAGTCCAATTACAAGCGTTTTAAAAGCAGTGAAACCATTTGAAAGACGGGAACCTCTAGTTGACAAAGATTACCTTAGATGTAATTCCTGTGTGTGCAATTATTGTAGTTCAAATATTACCTTTAGTTTTTAAATTGATTATAATTTTGCAGGGAAACAGCCATAAGTTCGTGGCAGAAAGGGATTTGTTTTGCAGTACTGGAAAACAGGCTGATTCTGAAGCACCAGCAGAGTCTTTAGGTGAAAGCAGAAAAGAAGTGCATTATCATCTAATTAACCGGAATCAAAAAATGAAACCAGAATTTCACATACCATAGAAATAATAAATAATAAATACATTATTTAATCAATAAAATCAGTACAACAACGAATGAAACTTATGTTGTGATTAGAGCCAGCTCTTTCTTTGTGGTGTATTAAACTATATTCACAGCACATTCCACTTGTTTTTTTTAATAGGTGATCTGTTTCTTTTTCAGGAAGTTCATATGAAGTTTCTCAACCTCCACTCTGCCCCATGGGGAGAGGCAGCCGGAAATAAGGTGAAAGTGTTCTGAAAGAAATGAGGAAATCTCAAAAGGAAAAGAAAAAAAGCATATTATAGAAATACTGGTAAATAAAATATAACCAACGAGCAACATGGGAAGCGCGTTTAACCCATTGCACACCAGTTTCCCCATACTGCCTGCTGCACGAACACTGAATGAAGAATATCAAGTAATATGGCTCTATGTATTAGTGAGGTTAAATGTGATACAATTGTTAATGGATTCAAATAGAAGAAAACACAGTGTAACAAGGAGAAATGCATAAAATCATTGCTGGTTGAGTCCTTCATGATAATTGATCCTGTCTAAGGAAAAAGGGTAGTATTTCTATAAGAAATACAACACAAACACATTTGGTTTTGGAAAGCTGTTACATCTCAAGAGGCTTTTGTTGTACAATTTTGCATTTGTATAACATGCAATTGCCAGAACTTCCCTTGGTCTATAGGAAACCTGAAAGAGATCAATATTTTATTGTTACAGATACATTAATTTACCTACTGCTTTAAAACGCCTGTAGGGCCAAATCCAGAGGTACTTAAGAGCTCTAGCCTTATGAGACTAAACTGGACCTTGCACCCTTTGAGATTCTTCAAAGGGTGTTTTACAAAATCGGAGTTCTTTGTCTCAGATCTGGAAAATGACGCTTCCATCCCAGTCCATGACCTCTGCCTTGAAATGTGGTGGGATATTGAGGAGGTGAGAAGGAACTGTAAAGCTGAATTACCAGACAAGCACGGTGGGAAGAAACTTCAAGCAGGCAATAAAACCCCCCAAGCACTTATTGTGATATTTCCCTGTCCTGGCTTGGCTCCATCGTTCTGGTGTACTCCTGTTGTACTTGGCAACAGTAAGACCTCAGCATCATCTAGATCCTTATACCTTTTTTTGCATTATGCACAAAACTTATGAGTGTTCATTTTGTCCATAAAGCTCTGTATATCCTAGACTAGGTTTTTTTTTCTGTTGTGAAGATTTGCGAATGATTTATCTGCTCAATTTTTGCAGCAGGACTGACTATGATTTCTCTAGGTGCTGCTACTAAATTTCATACAGACTGCTTTTGTCAACTCAAACTCTTTAACTCTTGGCATTTCTACCATGGCTGGGTATCTGTTAACTCCTATTGTAGGGCTGATTTTTTTTAATACCATTTTTTTCAACAGAGGGAGATACAGAAATATTTTGAAATTGTAAGTGCAGTTGTGCATTGGGGTTTCTGCCATGTTTTTCTTGCAAAAAAACTGCAGAAGGGATAAGATAAGCCTTTGCCAGCTTGGATCACCGCAGAGATGGATCTCACCTTTACAAAGTGATTTTTGATGTTTTTTTCTTCTTCCCTTGCCTACAAACACCTCCCTGTAAATCCTTTCTGTAACAAGGACAGCCTTTCCTCAGCACTGGGGTCTGCCTCTTCTTCAGCATCAGGTGTTAATTCTCCAACTCACCAGTACAGCCAGTACAGCAGCATCACCCAACAGTAGACTCCATAAGTACTGACTTCTTCTGAATTTAGAGGACAGGAGAACCTTGACACTCAACTCGACAATGTTTCTTTGGCTGAGCCTCTGTGTTCCCATGACTTATTTTTTAATGCAAATCAGAAGATGATTAGCTGTTTTCTCTCTTCATTGTGTTTGGGTTTTTTCTTGTTCTTTGGGCTGTTTTTCACGCCTCATCTTGGCTGAATTCTCTTCCATTTTTCTCCCTTCTTGTGTGTTTCTGTTCTTGCTGTGTTCTCTGCTCTTTGTTCTCAGTTGCTGTTTTCCCCACTTTTTTTTGTGCCTCCCTTGCATATTTTCTGGTGCTGTATCATCTGTGTTCTTTGTCTTTTCTTTTCTTTGTCTTTTCATTTTGCCTATCTTTGTTCTGTGTCCTCTTTGGTGTCTCCCTGTTCTTTGTCTTCTCTTTTCCCTTGTTCTTTCTTTTCCTCTGTCTGTCTCTTTTTATGATTCCCTTTTATCTTCGTTGTATTGTGAGTAGGTTTGTCTTGATCTTTGTCTGTCTTGAGAACTGCTCAAATGAAGACAAAACACACCATTCAAACAGAAATTGCTTATTAATTATAACATGGACACACTGCTGAAACCCAAGCCTCCCACAAAGCCGGCAAACCACATCACAGGTATTTGTAGGCCACTATATTTTTTCTCTGGTCAACTGAGCTCCATGTAGGGCCCTGTGGTTGAGCGCCCTGTACACAAGCCACGTCCTACCCCACTCCCCTCTGGGTGACTGTCCATTAAAAATTCCATCCTACCCTTTATCACTGACCCATAGATACACGAGTGTAAAAGAACCAAAGTGAAGTATATGGTTATGCAGTAGCTATGAGTAAAAACCGTGTGTTTCGGTCTCCAGCATGGAATCCACATGAATTTCATGTCCCAAGTGTGCCTCTTCCTCCTATTGTGGGGGTTATAATTTACTGCAGATGTCTTTGACCTACATCATCAGCTCAAAACTATCAGTTGCTGCTAAAAGGAATGTTTTAATTTACTAATCAGCTCTGCTGGGAATGGGTATCAGCCACAGCCATGCGAAAGACAGGATTTCTTGGTGTACTTGGTGCAGAGTCATGAATTATTGCTGTTAATTCTTTCATATTTGCAAAACAAAAACATCTTAAAAATGTGAAAATAGGAAAATCATAGCCAGAGTTATTTAGGTAAATGAAGTTCCATTTGGTTCCCAAATCTTCTTGTGAGATCTTTGAGAATATTAATATGATTTGAAAGTTTAAGCTCTAAGTGAAAAATTTTACATAAAAAGTTTTCCTTTTTTGTTAATTTTCCTACCTTTTTCTCCCCTCTAATATTCCAGTGAAATCTCTGTGCATATACAGTATATGATTATTCATCATTAAAGTCTTGACTGAAAAACAAACCCCAGATCTTGGAGTTTGCCTTATTGTTGCTTTTCACCTTTATTTTTTTTTTTCATTTTTCTGTCCACAGGAAGGCCATGATAGCCATGTTAAGTTGTCAGCCACAAAATGGATGAGTTGGGAGCAACTCCTCAGGGTGAGGGGCTGAGTATTCCCAGGGACCTCACTGCAGCCTGCGCTAGGTGACCAGATCCTGGGGGCTCTGGGGATGCTGCCTTCACTGCCTGCCCCTGCTGGCCTTTCCAGGCTGCTTTGCTCTCCCCTTAACTTTGCCATTAAATTGTCACTTTTCTGGCCTGGCTATAGTATATAAATAGAAATCTCATATCTTCTACCTGCTGTGCTCTGAGGAAGCCCCAGAACACCCTACACCTTGCCTATCTCTGCAAATCGGCTACAGGACTTGACCACAATATTGCAGCAAATAACCTGGGTCTTATGTGAATTGCCCTGAATCTGGGAAACGCTGCAGGTTCCCTGGAGGCTGCAAATCAAGCTGAGCCCAGGTTGGGCTCTTCCTGCTGCTTGCACCTCATCAATGATGTTACTAGCATCCCCTGCCACAGTAGTGGATGTGGAAGTGGGATGTGGTCTCTTCCCACTTCTTCCCATCGTGGCGTGGCAAGGTGCTGCCAGGGAGGGGCTGCAAGGGACGGCGTAGATGTTTCCACAAGCTGGCTTCTACTGTCAGCGGGTGCCAGCGCTTGTCCCCTGTGTGGTGAGCTGGAGGGATGTTTTCCTGACTGGCCCTGATGTGTGCATTTTTGAGAGCACAGGTGATCTCCCAGTCTGCATAAATATGCATGAATTACAGGTTTCCTGAGCTAGATATTTTTTGTCTTAATAACATTGATTTAAATAATACTTAAATATTAATAAAGTGATTTAAGACCAGGCCATTTAGGGCAAATGTACATTAAAATTCCGCTTCTATTTTCTCTTTTTAAATCCTCCTCCTTCAGTTTATTCCCTGAGGGAGGGTTTGGGTCCTGAACTCATTGTGCAATCTTCAAACACATAATAAGAATTAATCACCATTAGTCCTCTATTTTAACAGCTGCTTCCTACCCCCCGAACCAGTACAGCTGCAAACTTCCCTCCCTCTGCCAACACTTTAATCCCACTACAAGTGCAAACTTCCAAATGTAAAATTGCAGATTTAAGCTTATTTTGAAGCAATTTTACATTTCTTAATTGTTCAGATCTGTATCGGAAGTGGACGATGCAACTCCTGCCTGGTGGGAGCTGAAGGAGCATCATCCTTCCTGCACTCAATATGAAGCCACCGTGCTGCTGATTCACTACTCTGCTGTGGAAGGCTGTGAACCCCATTTCAGGTCCTGTCATTTGCATCAACCAGTATTTACTTCTTAATATTTATAGGAAAACAACTGCAATTTATTTGGCAACAGGGAGAAGAGAATTGCCGGGTTGTGGAAAATTCCCTTTTTCTTCTCAGTTGTGGGCTTTCTTCTACTTTCTTCATTCTAATATCCACCCTTTGATGGTAAATGTTTTATTTTTTAACTTTTTAGCATTAAGGTTTGAGATAGATAATTGTTTTGCTTAACAGTAAATTTCACTGCAACGTGCCCAGAGGAATATGAAATAAAAAGTATTTAAAAATCTACCATGTTAAAAAAGTAAAATAATTTCAGCTAATGAGATTATCAAGGATAATCGGTTTACAAAAGCTCATTATCAGACAGATTCATTGATGTCTTAAAACAGAAAAGGAGAATCCTATTTATTTTTTTAAATGGTATAGAATAAATTGCTTTTCAGAATGTAAAAAGCTGTTTTTTGTATTTATTAAAATGAGATGGTTTTGGTAGCCCCATCTGCTGTTCACTTTCAGAAGTATCCACAGGAAGATTTGATGAAATACACATTTTCCTGTTGAAAACTGGCCATAGGCATGGCCTGACATGTGGATTTGACTTGGGCTGGTAAGGAAGGAGTAAATTTCTTTCAGAATTTGTGGAGAGAAGTTGCAGGAGTGTAATGGAAGTTCCCATTTCCATTCAACTATGACTGAGGATGTATTTTGGGGACACATCTTATTTCTGCAAAGGGGAGGATGAGGAGAAGAAGCAGGAGAAAGAAGGAGGAAGAAGACGAGGAGGAGGAGCAGAGGTCAGAACTGGTAGGCTCCCTGGCTGGAGTGACCATGGAGGCTCTGCTAACATAGCATCTTCCTTATCTCTGCAAACCCAAATAACTCCAACAAGAGAAGTTAATTTGCATTACAGAAATTAAAATGCGTATGTATAAAGCTGCAACCTTGAAAAAGTACTATGATGTGCTAATTTTATTTATTGCAGTTGATTGTTTTGACCATGTGTTCAAAGCTACCAAAGTGTGTCTGGTGAGACTGGTATATGGAGTCTCTTACAGGACCTTCCTTTTGCTTCCTGATGGTGTGGAAGGTGTCTCCTCAGTAAGTAACACAAAATTATTTCAGACTTCTATAAATAATATACACGTTCTATCTCCCTTTGATTGAATGATGAATACCATTTAAAGAGAATGGTTTGCTGACATGCACACATGGCGGTGGCTGAAACAGTTCATATTGTTCTTGGATCCCTCAGACTGATATTGCATCTCCATGGCTTTGTCTCCAGCAATCCCTTCAGCACTGTGTGAATGGCAGGTCTTAGGCTGGCCATGGAGAGAGAGAATTCAGAAATGCAGGCTAAGACCTTCAAGAAACACATCTTGCACCACCATGCCCTCTGCCTGTGCCTGCTCCATGCACAAGGACTTTCATTCCCCCCCCAAATGTGGCTCTTTTACAGTCTCTTCTGCTGCAGCTTAATCTGCTGCTTGAATAGCTCCCTCTTTTTTCCTGTAATATTTAGCAGAAAATAATTCAGCAATAAGCTTTATTAAAGCAGCAGGATAGATTAAAAATAAAATATGTTTAGCAAGATTTGGGGGGAATGCTGGAGTAATTAATTTTCAATAATACCTGGCATTTCCAGAACTCCTTTCATCCCAAGATCACCAAACAGTTTACAGACATTAATTAATTAAAGCATTATGATGCCCCAGTGTGGGGCCATTGCCTGTATGTCTGACTCTGACAAACTCCCTCCAATTCCCTGGGTAGCCAAGCACTATCCACTCCTCTGCCTTTACCCAGGCTATTCCTCTGAGTAAATGCTGTTCAGCTTTCCTAAGGTTTGCACTGTGTGGCCCTGCGTAAATATTTTCCAATAAGTTTGATTATTTGTCTTTTATTCTCTATTAGGAAATCCCCAAATATCTCAGTAATAAATTTTCCAGCATGTGTTTACATGATGGCAGTTTGGATGATTAGTTTCTGTTTCAGCTGCCCATTAAAACATCTCTGCTCCCGAAAACTTCCTTTGCAGACTGGGAGCTGGACATACATTTTAAGCTTTGATTTTGGGGTAAGTTCAGCATTTTGACAGGATAGTAAATTGTGTGGGAAAAGAGGAGGTGTTTGGCATGCACCCGAGAGGGGTGCAGATAATGTCACACTCCTGAAAATCCCTCATGAAGTAGAAGTCTAGTGAAATCTTAAGAAAGCTATAGATTATACAAACTTTCTCAACTCCAATGATTTGATTCAAGAACACGTACATAGATAGATAGATAGATCCATCACAGGAAGCCCCAGGGAACGAAGCAATGGTGTTTGTGATTGGAAAAATATTATAAAAGGGCTCACGTATAGCCAATAGTTAGGTGGTTTTATACTACTGAGACAAATAGAAAAGAAATGACATTTCATGATCACATTTTTAAAGGACGTTGGAAGTTACCAAAGCAGGAGAAATGGATGTCCTGTAGCGTTGCATCTGCAGTCCCATGTAGCATTGCTACCAGCTAGGAACCTACTGGTCTATGATCCCCTTACCCTGACTGTCTTTGATCTTTAGGATAAAAATGTGGCACTGTAATCTTAGGGAAAGCCTTCTCCTGAATGTTTTGACCCCATCCCTTGGCCACCTTGGTCATGGGATGAATGCTTTCACATTCTTTAAGGCCTTCCAGTTCATTTGGAATATTCAGAAGCAAGATCACCTGTGAAGGATATCTTTACAATGAAAGACAAAAAAAACCAAAAGAAACAATCAAAAATGAACTTTGTTTGTTTGTTGGATAATCTATTTTTAGATAAACTGAATGAAAACCAATACCGAAGTGGAAAACCTCATTCACTACTTATGATCTGGCCAGCAGTTAGCCAGCAGTTTGTCTAGTTAGGTTGGCCAGCTCCGAGTTTCACTTTGTTCCAACTTCAAAATGATAGAGAAGAGGGGTTGAATTTTGGGCAAGAAGCACAGCTCACATAGTGCACACTGATGTGGAGACACACATTTGAAGAACCACTTCATGAGTTCCGCCATGTATCAATGTTGTTGTGAGCTATTTGCTTCACCCAGCACCTCAACCCATGCATCCATCAGCTTAGAAATATGTAGAAATATCAGTGCGTGCCTGAGAAGGTGACGTACTTGGAGGAGCCTCCGGTTTCAGGAGGGAGGAGCCAGGAACGTTGCCCTCCTCCATGCTTGTTTACCCCATGGCAAGTGCATCTTTGGGGAGAGCTGTGACTTCAAGATATGAGAAAAAAATCTTAAGTAAACACAAGTGACATTTGGCATATAAATAAGTTAGAGAATACTCTTGCGCAAGCAGTGCAGGTCAGCAGTGATCTTTTATCTCCTGTTTTAAAATCAGCTGCTTTAGAAATGTAAAAAAATGTTTGTGGAAAGGGCGGTGGAGGGAGAGGAGCCGTGGCAGGCTGTCACCGTGATGTGATGCTGGATGCCAGAGAGGCATTTGCTGGTCCAAAGTGACCAGCTTCAAGTTCCAGCCTTTCTGGTTCGGGCAAAATCCATGATGCGTCAGATGGGTTTCTCCACAGCTTACTTTTTTTGTTTTGTTTTGTTTTCCTCTTTTTCTCCCTTCTTCTTCTATTTTTCTCTTTTTTTCCTCTTTTTTTTTTTTAAATTTTTTTTTTTCATATGATTAGTGTGTAACAAATGGCTTTGGAGAGTAAATATTAATTCAAAATAGCACAATAAACAATTAACAGGGGAACAGGCGTACAACCTGTATATACATACATCCACAAAATGCATTGCATACACACAAGTGCACCCGCATTCTTATTGTGTAGATTAGCTAAGGGGATTTACCTCCTTTTTAATATTTTTGAAGACTGCTTTACAATCCTGTTGACCTGCTATTAGCGAAAGCTTAGCTTTCAACAAAGGTAATTAAATTATAAAATCACTGCTGCAATCATCAAACTACTCATAAAACAAGAAATGAAAAAAAAAATACCCTGAAATAAAAATCTTGCAGGCTTCTCCTCATGTAATATTGTTCCCTGATGTTAATTACATTTAAATGGGAGAGTACTATTTTGGTATCATTCATACGCCTCCAAAAGTACTTTCCAGTTTATCATACCTGTCAACCCCAGTGCATCACAGGCTAATACTTTATTAAGAAAAAAATCATTAGGGAGCTGCTGATCCCATTTAAGTACATTGGGCAGAATGTAAGACTAATTAAAAAGCATATTTTTACATTATTAATTTCTGAGTTTCACACTTAATGAATGTGAAATGACAGGGCTACTATTTTTATATTCAGGCTCTCTGGGCTCTTCAGCCAGGGGAATTAAATTCTGGGGATTTTTTGCAAAGATGCTTCTTGGGAGATTTGTTTTCAAGAACAGCTAAGCTTTTTTAGCTGTGTCTTTTCCTGGGAAATTATACCAAAGCATATTACAGCCACTTAAAAAGAGTAGTTAAATAGATGTTGTGTTGGGTTTTTTTTTCATCACACAGCCATAAAAGTATTCTAGATGAGGTATAAAATATGGTTTTTAAATGATATTATGATTTGCAAACACTAAAAAATAATTGCGGTGGAGTTGAGAGAGAGCGAAAACATCTAATCTTTATTGTGTAAGACAATGTGATAAAATATTTTACAGCCAAAAGCTCATTTTGCATCTGGAAAATTGTGTAAACTGATGGGGGGAAAAAAATCTCATTAAAACTAAAGGTTATTTTTAATATTCTTCAAACAAAGCAACGCATTATAACTGCATTTTTCCTCCCCATATTTATTAAATTGGACAATTGTATGAATGCCTGACGTTCTATTTAAATAAAGACATAAAATGACAGAGACCGTGTGATTAGGTGGACTAATCAGAAATTATACCAGCTTTTAGAGGACACCGGCACTGGAAGGCAGCTCCAGCCCTGGGAAGGTTGGTGTGTTTGTGAGGTTCAGTTGCAGTGTTACAGCCGTTATTAAGCATTAGGTGTTGCATTACTGAAACCTTTGCCGGGTGCCGGCTGGCACAGCGGTCCCTGTGAGCATGCTGCAGCACAGCACACTTTTATAGGGCTCTGTAAGGAGGAGTGGAGAAAAGCAGGGTTTTTTTTATCCCTCTCTCTTTTTTTTTTATTTTCCAAATGTGCTTACAATTACCTCTCTGTATTTTTATTGTCTTTTTACTAACCACAAAACTCACACTGGAGGCAAAGCTTAACGGCTGAGGCTATCCTCATGTAAATATTAGGAAATTACATTTGTACAAACTGCGCGGCTTTGTAAAGGGGGCTGGAGTGACTCCAACACAAATTAATCAGGATAAAGTTGCTCTATGTTCAACATGACCATAGTTTATTTTCTTAAAGTATTAATTTGTCAACAGCTTTCCTGCCTCGCTGTGACTCATGCGGATGGCATTGAAGGAAGGCACAGATGCAATCTTGCTGCTCTACCTTGCAGCTTTAGGAACCAGCTTCAGTTAATCAAAACATAATTGTGTTTAATTCCTTTATATTTGTTTTAAAGCAGAAGTGAAAAGGCTAAAATATGAATATGAACCTGTGTTAAAATATTGTCTTTTATTTCTTTTTTTTTTTTTTTTAAAAAAAGAAGCATGTTATTGTTTTAACTGTTGGCTAAAAAATTTTTACTTCCAAGTCTTTCCCTCCCCTCCTTCACTATTTCCCCACTAAGCCCCAAAATAAATAAATAAACTATGGCAATATCTTTTCAGCTGGTGTCCTTTGCTTTTCTTCCTCCTCAGTTACCCTCTGTGCTGAAAGCAATGCTTTCCAGCACGTCTCCTCTCATTCTTCTGCCTTCGTTCACTGCTTATTATATCATAATATTTTTAATTATATCTTGATTTTTGTAAAATTACCATTCGTTGTTATGTTTCTGGAATGCAAACGTGAGCGTAATGGGATCTATTTTTCAGAGTTGCCAAAACAAATTAAGGAAAACATTTGGCTATTCCTTTGCCAAGTGTTTTAGTGCTTTTCCATGAAAGCAAATCTTATTTCTGACTGTATATTAAGCCTTAAGTAAATAATGCAGTCTGTCAGAAGCAAATTCTATTGTAAGATCAGTAACTGTTCCCAGGCTTTGCTGGTGATACCCGCACCTGGCTCTGCCCAAGGAAGGATCAGGATAATAATGAAATATTGTTAATTTGAATCTGCATTTGCAGAAACTAACTTTTTCATATACACAGGATGCAACCCCCATAAATATGGAGCATTTGTTGTGGCCATTCCATGGATGCTCAGGTAGGTGAGTTGGCTATCGAATAACAACATCACAGAGGGCTGGAAATGGACAAGCTTTAGGCATCGCACTTTTTAAAGTGTGGGGATGGGGGGCTCCCTTGTTCTTTAGCATCTTTTATTAACATGCATCCCCAAATAATATTGACACTCTTCTTGTTTTATTAGTACACTTTTACCTTGTTCATGGTTTTATTATTCAAGAATTCAGTTGTTGCCAAGTATTAATCAATATATTATGCTGCTCAGTTGGGCAAGCTGTACAAAAACATAGTGCCCCTAGGGTTAATACAGTCAAGAACTAGAAAAGTGTTTCAGACATGTACACAACATGTGGTTTACTATTATCATTAAATGAGGTGAACTGGGACTCTATACATATGGATTTTGAATTGCATAAATTTTGATTGATATCATTTGAAGACTGAGACCCTGAAAGGCTAGATTTTGTGAAAGACGATACACAGGCCAGCTATTACCACATACAATAATATCAGGAAAAATATCTGAAATGAGCAAGGCAGCTGGCTTTTAAATAGCTAAAACATAACATCAATACTTATTTTGAATAATGGAAAAAAGAGGTAAAAGATGTTGACCTCTGCCTGACAATAACATGTTCCAAAAGTAGAACTAGTCCCCAGAGAAAACCCCCTGCTCAACAGTAGCAACCAAGGAATATTTTCCTTTCTCTCTCTCTTTCCTTCCTTCTTGTTTTCCCTCGCTTTTCTTTTCTTTTTCTATTTGTCTCTTGTTTTCTTCATTGTTGTATTTTTTCATCCCCCTCCTCCTCTCCCTCCCTGGAAAAGGTAAATAGGCTTTTGAACATTAAGCCGCTTGCAGACAGCTGCCAGAAAAAAAACCCTCAAGAATTTTTGCAAATTCAGGAAACACTTGAGAGGTAAAACCAACATCCTGAGACAGGAGACAAGGCCAGCTTTTGACACCGGGCTGGACCTGCGAGGCCGAAGGAAACCTGGAGCCAGGAAGCGGCCGCCACCAAGGTCAGCCCGCCCGGGACCCTGCGCCTTGCTGTGCACCGCAGGCCCCGGCCAGCCTTTTCATGGGAAATTTGCTGAAAATTTGCTGATCTGTGTGAAGCATTTATTGAAGGGGGAGAGAAAGAGCCTTCCATTTGCTTCTTGTGGTTTACTGCTGCATGTGACGTTAAGTGGGGAATTCTAACGTATGCGAGGATGCGACGGGGTCTCAGTGGCCTTGCATCCATTTTTTCCAACTGTGTGATGCACACAGAAAATTTTCAGTCTACCAGATTCATTCAATTTGCTCATATTTGTTAAAACTTTTGAGAGAGCACCGGATGCTTAATGCTTCATTTATGATTTATACTCCATAAATGTATTAAAACATTAAACATATTTCTACTATGGCATACTTGAATCCTCCCGGGAAAAAATCCAAGCGTTTCTCAGGCTGCTACTTTGGCTTCCCTGAGGAGCGAGATTATTTGTGTTGTGTTACACCTCCAAGTGTTGATTAGGTCTCGGTGTTACCCTGACAGAAGTGTCGTGCGGTGCTTCGCTTTAATGGGGTAATAAGCTATATCAACCGCATGAAGGAAATGTTCCTTTTCAAGTCAGAAAAGGCAAAAAAAGTTGGTGTGTAAATACAGCAAAGGCTCCATCCCCTCCACCCAAGCGACGGAGCTAAACTCCAGCAATACCCTCCACTAATCGAAAACTGTTGGCCATAGCACTTGGGTGGCTCAGGCAAATTTATAATACGGGTTTGAACTCTCTAATACATTAAATGGTTACACACCACCCATTGTCGAGCACAGCTTTTAGCTGTCTCACAGCCTAAAAGCTTTGCAGGCTTCGAAAAGCGGCTGTTAATTGGAAAGCAGGAAGGTTAAAAAATAGACAAACTAGTTTTCTGGCTCGTGCTTGATAGCGTGGGTTATTTATGCTTTTTTTTTTTTGTAAGGTTTTTTTTTCCCTTTTTTTCCCACTCTCTCTTTTTGTGATGGGGTGGAGGGTTGGGGGCGGTCTGGAAGATTTCTTAGTGGTTGGGAAGCTTCACATTTTTCAGTAAGCATTATTGGGTAACAATTGGTGCAAACATTATGGAGGGGGAAAGGCACATAAATCAAGAAATAAAAAAATAGTTTCTGCACATTTTCAAAAAACACGTTGTGCTCTCTGAGGTCCTTTTCATTTTAACCAAATCAGGGGGAACTTGTCCTCACAGCGGCAAGGCAGATGGAACAATAAATCACAGGAACCATTGACTGCCTGCAGTGTACTCTCCGCAGCTGTCACTTTTTTGTCTCTTTGGTTTTAGCTGACATGGTTTGAGGTCCACTGTGAACCAATCTGGACTTTTTTTTTACCGTCATATCCATCAAAACGACCAGTAGCCATCAACCTACTGCAGCGATCGATTCGTTTGCTTATTCTCACGCATAAGCCAATACTTAGCTCACTAGGTGAGGCTTGGGAGAAGCACCTCATTTTAGCTTCCCCCCCCCTTCTTTCTTTCTTTCTTTCCTTTTTTTTTTTTTTTTTCCTTTTGCCTCCAGCTACAGCTGTGATTTTCTGAGCAGTCTTGGCTAACGTTATTAAAGTTGCATCATGATAGATATAGAGCAGAGCAGACAACAGCCTCCACGCACAACAACAGTAAAACTAAGAACAACTGTGGGGTTTTGCTGTTGTTGTCAGCGTTGGTTTTCAGGTGTAGCGAGATGCTAGCTAAGCTCAGAGTTTCCAACTCATTGCTTATTTTGCAAAGTAAACAAGCAAATGTTATGTGCATAACCTTAGCTGTCTCTGCAAAGGTCAGTGCCTGGCTGCTGATTTCTTTTCCTACCTTTTGGTGGCACTCTGATGCCAGCAATTACTTCTGGCGTGTTTTGGAAACAAGACGTCCTTTCTTAACAAAAGACTCAATCTACAAAAGGCTGCAAAACAAAAAATTGATTAAATTTGAACCGGAGTATGAAAGTTTGCTTGGGTGTATAAAATAGCCCAGTAAGTGCTAAATAGCAGCTCATCCGCATCGCAGGCCAAAGGGCCACGCTGGGCGCAGATGGGACTGTGGAAAAGGCTGTTAAAATGGGGGGTTGTCTGCAATCAGACAATACCTATGGATGTGTGCGGACATACAGGTGCTATTGTTTATCAGATTATGTGCTTTCGGTTTATGACCTGCAACATTGCAAAGTGTCTTTTGCATTTTATAAAAGTGTATTCTCCGAAGCACCGTCTGTCAGAGATATTAACAGGGACTGAACTTCAGAGCACAGTTTAGAGGGATTTTTGTGGTAAAAATAGAAACGAGGCGGTGCGTGGGTAATACCGTCGAAGGTTTTTTTTTTTTGTAATGTCAAAAATACCTGCTCACTTTAAAAAACCTTCGGTTAGGTCAAGTTAAATTTATTACACATAATATTTTTTATAGCTGAACTTCATGATTTTGACTCAAAGTGACAGCTGAAAAGCACCAGAAACCCTTGGAATTTCAGATCTATATATTACTCTAAAGGAAGAAAATAAAGTTTCGTTAGTAGAAGGTAGGTAATTGCATTTACCAAATACACATAGTTTAAAAAACACAGCCCTTGAAACATTTACCTTAAAAAAGTCAAGAAAACAGAAGTTTTCCTTTTTATCTACAGAAATAAACCTCTCTGGGATTTGTAATATAACCCTGGTTATGAGGTCTGGGGTCCCTCCTATTAACAAGGATCTTTTAGCAGAATATTGAAATATTGCCATATTGGAGAGAAGTTATTTAAGGACCCTACAGGAGCTGATGTGAAGGCAGATTGTGCTGAGACTGTTTTCCTCTTTGCAAACCTTTGAAGGCTGCGCATCCTGAACATATTCCACTTTAGAGAAATGTAACAAATAACGAGCTACAGTCAAAACCAGCATCACTCCGCGATGAATTTCAAGGACCATGACCAATAATCCTTCCACTTATTTTAAAAATCTTATGGATGTATTAGAGCAGTTCCAATATAAGTGAAAGCAAACTGTGAGGGAAAAAAAAAATCACAAAAACCCCATCTGTCTAAGAGCAACCCAGGAATCCTAAGTCCACCCAAGTAGTTATTGCATGTCTTTTTTGTACTGCTAATAAATTGCATATTGTTGAAAATATGAATTACAGAACAGATCAGAAAAGAGTGGCAATCATGGGTCCAATTCTACTCTTGCCTACAGTGAAATTATCAGCCTGATTCTGTTTGCAGCTATTGAGGTGCACATCAGAAAAATTATTCGATATAATATTTACTCCAGACTGGCAATCAGCTCTCTATATTTAATAATTGCTGGAGAAGTGAGGCTGACAGTCAATGAGGGTCAGACCAGTTTAGGCTATGGATTTTCACAAACATTTACATGCTGCTCTTAACTCTGCCACATATACTCTACAGTATGACACACACGTCTTAAATATACCTTTAAAAATGTCTTGCACTGGGGATATGCCAAACATTGCTTGCTCTCTTTAGGGGAGACATGAGTTACAAGCCGCGAGTCCTGTGCCAGAGCTGTTGTCTAGAAAATTCCCATATGAAGTGAGTCAGAGTTTTGGCTGAATAGGGAGAACAGGATAAGAGGGCCTTGCATTTCAACAATTATGTAGGAATAAGGAATTTGACTATGACTACTGTGCCAGCAAAAAACATGTATATATATATCAGATAACTTTGAACCGCATGTGAAAGTAAGGCCACTAATTTGGAAGTATTCTTATTTTCGAATGAGTTTCGATGCCGAGAGAAGTGAACAGCTTTGTTAAAAGGGATATTCGTTAATATGCCTAATGGTGACTTTTCCCCTCTTCCTACCAAATGGTCTCTAATATAATTCCACATTAAAAACAGGAAGCATTTCTGCATGTTTTCTAATTTAGTCTTCCATGGAAACCTTGCTGCAGCAGATACTTAATGAAATAAAGAAAGAAAAGAAAAAAAAAGACTGTGAACCTAAAACTTTGTTCATCGCTTGCATGTTAAATAGTGCAGGTTTAACATCCTATACATTGCAAAAAAAATGTATAATGTTGCCTCTTCTGCAAAAGGGTGATGTGCATGGTTCAATTGAAGCCTCCAGCTGACCTCCCAGTGATGACTGGGCTGCTCATGCGCTCAGTGCCCAGTGCATGAAGCCGTCCTGGCAGGATCGAGCCCCCAGGCGCTGCTGGGAGGATGTTGCTGCTGCTGCTGCTGTTATTATTTTCCAAGAGGAAATATTTTGGGTCTGCCCTAACATTAGTGCAACATATCACTCCAGCTGCATTCCCCACTGACTGGAGTCTGTTTGATGAGTAATTAGGAGACCTTCTCTTTAGTTTGTTTGACATATTTTTACAAAACATGTAAATCTGTTAAAAAATTGCTTGTTCATTTAAAAGACAGAGTTCCTAAATGAAGCAGAGTATCTGCTAAATGGATATAATTTTAGGATTTTTTTTCTATTACAACTTCAAACACAATAGGCTCCTTTGCCTTAAAAGGATTTTTTTTTGCTTCTGTTGAGAAGTAATTATTCAGTTTCTGCATCCGTGTAGTTTCACTCAGAGCTCATACAGAGAGTTCTTAGAGATAAACATAACAGACATACAGATATACATGTGTATACTTAAGTTTGTTTACATTTTACACCCACACATCAAAACTGGTATAATTAACTACTTACTGGAAAGCAATAGACACAGTCCTATTTCTTCTGCCCAGATCAAAGGTGAACATTTTTTTCATTATTTTCCATTAAGACATCTTTGGCAAAGAAATCTCACAGAAAATGTTAAATGAGCCTTGACTATTCCAGCACCCATTCTGCTCCTTTTGTGAAGTATGCTTGGAGGATCATCTGCTGATTGTGTGATTTAAGCTGGCAATTTAATTTTCCTAACTATCATAGCATCATGTAATTAAAGAGTTAATTTTTTTTTGGTTTAAAACCATTTGGAGTCCTAAAAATGTAAATATGACTTTCTTCCATTCAGTTCTTTAGTTGTGAAAAAAGTGACATATCCCAGTATACATAATTTCAGTCAAAGTTGCCACTTGCAATATTCAAAATTAATAAATACAAAGTTATTTTTTTTTAATGTAAAAAATAACTCTGGTTAAAACAAAGCAATCCTGCTGACCCAAAGGTTAAAATTGTCCCCCTAAAAAACAATGCTATAAAAAGGCTTTTCTAGCTAAGATTAAAATCCTTTTGTACTTTAAGATGTTAGCGCAGGGATGATTTAAAAGCCCCGTACTTTTCTAGTCAGCTCTACTTATTGCTTCAGGCTGAGCATTTTGTTTTCCCTTTTTTCTCTGTTTTTTTTTTTTCCATCTAACATTCAGTTGCTTATTTTGGGGAAGCATCTTGTTTATTTGAGCCTGCTTCTTCTCGAGACTTTTTCCTGCTGGAGAATTACTGCCTGGCACATCAATAGGTTGCAAATTATATAAGGGTTGTGTTTAACTTGTAGCTAGATTGCCATTGTCGTGAGGGTCCACGTCTTTTAGCTAAACTGCCTTTTTCTTGAGGAATTTCAGATGTCTGTAATTGCTGCTCCTTTCAGCACAGCTTAAGGTATCAATATCAACTCGATTTGAATATCATAAGTGGGAAGTTGCTCTAAGCAAAACAAAAACATGTCAGTTGCCCAGGTGACATTTTGTAGCAAACAAGGAAATCACAACTCCAGGAAGTGTTGTATTTTATGCCAACAACAATATGACAGTTTTCTCAGTAAAGAAAACATGACACTTTTCCAAATATCAGAGGATGCCTCCGCTGCTCAAGGGATTCCTGTACTGTCACTGAAATGGAAGGTCACAGGCTGGTTTCATGATTTCTATAGTTTCAAAATGTTGTGGTGGAGCGTTTGCACGCTAAACGCTGTAGGCTAGGGGAAATCTTTCCTTTCATCTCTGAAAGAAGTGACAGGAAGAAAAAGGTCCTACTTTGACAGCAATAACCTCTAGGTCTCAAGGTTCTGCCCCAAGCAACTCTGAAGTAAAATTACCTATGTTAATGTGTTGTCCTTGCTGTCATCCAGACGCACGTGTGCGAGCATGCATGAGCGTGCAAAACAGAGTCCAAGGGTGCAGGCGTGCACCAGTGGGATTGCAACCCAGAGGAGGGATTGTGTTGGATCACTCCTGCCCATGAGAATCATCTGAAAACAGCCCTCAAAGTAGCATGTTTTTTTCTTGGATAACCTGGGCCGTGCAGGAACTGCAACAAATGCTTGTGAAATGTTTTTACCTGGCCTTGGCTGTAATAAAGATTGAAAAGTTTCTGCAAACAATTTCTTTTAAGAAGTGGAGTTTCCAGTTCAACTTCAAGAAGGTAGGGAGCTACTTGCTATGTTAGTACCTAATTTTTGAAGTTTAAATAAACAGACTTTTGCTTTGAGCCAGAAGAGCATTAACTTCAAGGCTATGGACAGGATCAAAACACGTTTGTTTCCAGCCTTCCTCCTTTTTTTATTCTTCCCACTCCCCTTTAAAAAAAAACACAATCTATAGATTATATACTTCCTGCTGCCCTTTTTATAAGCAATAAGAATTTAATAACTGAGGGCAACTCTATAGTAATATTTATATGGGTCAAGTGGCTTAAAAGTATGCAATAAACGTAAAGTTATGAACCATGTTGCCCCTTTTTAAATAATGCAGCTAGCACCAAGATATTATGTTTCATATTCTGGAAGAAAGTGCTTTAGCCTAGGCTTTAGGTGTACACCAGACATGAAAAGTTATACTGATCCCATAATAAAGTCACTGCCTGCTTAATACAGTGTGTTATGTAGAGCTCCAGATCTTAATAGCAGACCACAGCAAGAACGTCCCAGATGATATCAACAAAACCTTAGCTTTCTCATTAGCAATCGGCAAATTCTCCTGGTGTCTGCTAGTTTCAAATAAGGGCAAGTGCCTCTATTCCTAGTGTGAAGCCCAATAGGATAATAGAAATAATGTAGTCTAATCAGCAGTGAACACATGAGATCCCCCCATCAGAGCAAGCGGCAGTGAGTTTGGTGACTCCCCTTTAGCAGCTTTTGACAAGCTTCACAATCCTGAGGAGCAAGATCAGTGTGATGGCAAGACAGAAAGCAGAAAAACCTGCATTGCTGCCTCATGCAGTTCCTTGTGTGTTTCTAGTGTCACTTCTCTGTGAGACAACAGCTAATTTTTTTACAGATAAGAGGAGTTTGAGAGTGTTTGTGTAAAAAATAAGAAAAATTCTTGTATCTATCGCTTTTAATATATGAAGAAATGCTGTATGTAGTTTCTGTGTATATAAATACATATTCGCCTGTGCACGGGGAGGGGGAATCACAGATTGGTTTGATTTGGTCTTGTGAAACCATCTACTTCTTTGATAAATCAGATCAAATATTTGTCATCATTGCCCAAATGACCACTCCTTTGACTGGTGGCACAATGCAGATATCTGCACGTTGTCTGCACCTGAGCTGCTACCTGTTTTATTACTTTTTTCCTAAAGCTGTTAGATTTAAACATGTATTGTGTTTGGACAATGACGCATATATTTGCAGCACAACATGTGCGGGGAAAATCATTGCTGTTAGCCATTATGATGAAAGTGTGAAGGACACAAGATCGTACTACTCTTATGACTTAAATAATCTATGGGTTTTAGTTTTTGCACTGATTTTATAATTATAACTCTTTTCCCCCCATATTTTCCCTTATGATTTTTTTGTGTTCTTAGAATATCACTGATTTCTATTTAAGAATAATTTTTGTATTCATGTTTCGTCCTGGTTAAAAATTAAGGCTGCAGATGTGACTGATACCATGCAAGGAAATGCAGGTCTAAGCTGCAGCAGTGTAAACAAAAACGTGTTTTAAGAGGTGCTTAACTGTGTTTTGAACCCTGATTAAGCCTAAGGTTACTCAGTGTTTATATGCACATTTGCAGTGCACTGGGAAAATTTGGTGTTTAATGGTTCCTGTGCTGATCTTTTGTTAGCGCACTGGGCTGTGTTGCCCAAGAGCAGTGATTACTGGTCAGATTAAAAGTCCCATAAACTCTTTCTGATTCTGAATTTTGTCCAGGTTTTCTTCAGGTTGATGAAAAGCAGGGGTCCATATCTCTCTTATAGTTAAGATTTAAAAAATTGACACCACAAGTCAGTCCCTGAGCTCTTATTTAGTTGCTGGAGTAAGTAGTAGGATAAGGTGGTGTTATTTTGTATGCATTCATAAAATTCAGAATAGTGTCCATCTATGGATCTCATTACAGTTTAGGAGCCAAGCCTAAGGTTCTCAGGTCTGATTTTTGTCTTTTAATAAAAGTAAGATACTAGGTGAATAAGGACAGTACCCAGAGAGGGCAAATGGCTCCCAAAAAAATGGATAGCAACAAAAGACAATGAGACATCAACTCAAAGCCTCTTGCTTCCAACTTCATTAGACTGTTCTGAATTCTGTGGATGACCTTGCAGAGTACTTTATTCTCTTAAAATAACAATCAGGTCAATACCAGTCCTGCTTATGTGATAAAATGTAGTAATTGCTGACCAGAATATGTCCACAAAGGAGTCAGGAGAGCTCATCTGGGAAGCGAGGACGTTTTCACCAGCAGGGTCAGAAGATCCTGACAGTTTGGGGTAGTCTATGGCACAGAAAGACAAAGCACATTGTGAACTACTGAAAAAGCTAACACATGGATAAGAGTAATGTTACCAAAGAGAAAAATTGCGTTGTTAAATACATGCATATTTACTGAAAGAAAACCTCCTGTTTATGAGAAATGAGAGGTGAAATTGTAGGCTACTGATGCTAAATTACATTACTATAGTGCAAAAGTGAGGATAAAATTGGCTTTACAACATACAGGCATCAGCTACCTGTGCCTACATGGAGGCCAGAAATTTAGAAGAAGGTTTCTGATATCAAAGTGGTGAGACTGTGAAGCAGCCTCCACATGTGGGTAACGATGTGAAAACCACTAACTGCTCCTAAAGCAGAGTCTGATGACAGGGGATTAGAGGACATGTTGTCTGCAATAGAAAGGACTCAGATAGGAAGACCGGAACACCCTCATTTAGTTTGGTTTAATGGAAACACTCTGGGAAAAGGCACTAGAGAGGCCCACGAAGCTCAGACTGTCTGAACTTCAACTTTAGGTTATTTTTATTATTATGGCTTTAATCTGCGCAATTTCCAGGGATGGAGAATGCCTGGGCTCAGCCACCGCAGCCCTGTGCTATGGGAGGGCACCTCGCAAGAGGCACTGTGATAACATAGGCAGGATTTGAACTCATATTTTACTAAAGAAAGAGGCTTTGGAGTGATTTCAACAGTGCTGGTGTGCTACAGAAGAATTTAGGGAACAGGGGGACTGAGGCAGTTGAAAGAGGAGGATTTATACTGTCCAGGGAGAATAGACGTGAGGCCATTGCCCTGATGTGATGCCACTTTGCTCTATCTTACTCTGTACCCAGTAGAAACATTAAAAACAGAAAAGCAAAAGAGAGAGAGAAAACAGAGCAGAGAAAGGGGAAAAGGGGAAATCTCCACTCATAGTAAGGAGAAATGCCTCTAATATGTAGGCACCCAACAGTTGTTTAAGCAAATATCATCGTCTTTGTAGTTTTGAGAAATTTCAAATGAGTATGTCTTACACATTCGCGTATCCATATTTCTAAGACTCTAATTATTTAAGGATAAAGTTAATAATCCAATACCTTTGTCAGAGCTTGTAAGACACGAAAGTTGCCTTCCTCCAGCCTGGGATCGCACTAAAATGACACATGTAAGGGCTGCATCTAGGAAGCGTCATTTGCATCATGGCTTTCACTGCATTTCACACGTGGGAACCTGAACTTTGGAGGCTTTAAAATCTTGTGTGTCTGTGGCTTCTCTTCGAGACTGACAAGGGATCATTAGTAACTCGCTGATGCCTCTCTCTGTTTGTTCTACTTCACAGGGCACTTCCCCATCTAATTTAGAACAAAGCAGGGAATTTACTTGGTTTCAGAAATGACACTTTTTTTTCCCACAAGGTTGCTGCAAAGGCTTGAAAAAGAATATTTACATAAACAGGTTTCAACTTCATCAAGAAGAGTTCGTGAAAGGAGGACAAATCCAAGTGGAAAGGAAATAAAGCAGAGTAAAATATGTAGTTGAACTTTATTTAGTGCTGCAAAAATAAGTTCTTTGAACATTTGAAAGTCTGGAGCAAGTATGCAAGGGCGCCATGTGGTTGACAAACCCCCAGAAAACTCAAGACAAAATCGAGGAAAAGTTGAGGGGAGCAGTGGAGGAGCACAGCTCTGCTGATGGGCTGGCATTGGCAGCAACTGCAGAAATAATCAGTAAACCACCCGTGTGTCACAGCAGCTTTGCACTGCAACTTACACTGGAAGCCTTGAAGCTCATAAACTATGAAATTTTAATTGTTAGCAATCTCTTGGGGACCTGCAGGATTACGTACTGCAGGTAAGGGAGAAAGTGGTAGCACAATGCAAGCATTGTCAATCTCTTCATGTGAGCTACAGCCACCACCCCTATATGATGCTGGGCACCTGTCATGCCCATACCTTTACCCACTGACTTTTTTTCTCCTGGCAGGAAAAGTGACTCCTGAGTGCCCGTTACAAGAGTCAAGGAGTGTCTTGCGTGGACAGAAAGAAAAAGAATTAGTTTATGGAAAGTGGATGGGTACAGTATGTAAATAAAAGCAAATCACATCCTCATTATGTGAGCTCTTTTGAATAAATGTTAGCCTTTAAGTGCCAGCTGTCACTCTATGCATGGCCTCCCTTCTTACAACTAACCTCTCCGTCACCTCGCCTTGTCTCCCTAACTTGTCCTATTATGCAGTACCAAGCTGAGTCATTGTTTCAAGCAGGAGGTGACATGTTAATAGCTTAATAATAGTATAATCTCACAAATAATAATACGCTGTCACACTGTCTGAAGCACAATGTTTACAGGAAAAGTGGTAATGTATGATGACAGTAATTTGAATAAAAATGAATTTACTGCTCTTGTCTCATTTGCAGTAAATTTTCGCATCTTTCATGCACAACTGGTGCTCCATGACCTCTTTCATTATTGTGTTCTCAGTGGCTGCTGCTTCCTTTAAAGTGAAAGGAAGGCAAATGAAACAGAAACCTGCAGCTTAATAACTGATTTCCAGAAAAGAGTTCACACCGTGGCTTCTGAAAATCTCACTTCATTTGTTTACGAAGAAGATATGATGTCAGGCAGGCTGTTTAATTAATGCAAGCTGGAGGTGCCGATTGAAAAGCAGGCGCGAGCTGATATGATTATGTATTGACAATTTACAAAATTATTGTCATTAAAACGTGTCAGAGGAAAAAAAGTGCTTGGAATACAGAGAGGATCGTTTGGTTTGAAATTAAAGTTTGTGCAGCTTCAGAAAAAAACTGTTTTAAATGATCTTGGTATTGTTTAAAATGGGGAGAAAACTAGTTCTGTTTTTTCGAGGGAGAAACCATCAAAAGCTATCCACATTATTGGTTTTAGTTAATTGTAAATGTATACTGTTACGATAGTGGACTGATAAAACTTAAAAATCAATACCGTGAATATATAAAATATTTGGTTATGCTTGACGTCGTGGTTGGTTTCTTATCTCAGTCTGACCCATGTGCTCTACTGTAAAATTCTGCCGTTTCTATGTACAGTACAGACCAGTACTTCTGGTATTATTCTGACAAATAAATAGCAGATCTACTCTAGATCAAGACTGCCTTTGGAAAATTTATATTCCTAGGACAGTTCTGTTTCTCTAAAAGAAAAAAGAAGTTATTACGTGATGTGGTTCATTTGATGAAAAGGAAGAAAGTTTACAACTCACATCTGATATGCCTGGACTAAATCTAGTTTGATGGAATGGGGACAGCTAATTGAATCTTACTGGGGCTCAAAGCACTGCACAGGGCAAATTCTCCAAAAACTGTTGTATTTCATCTACGTTTAAGTGAACATGCCGAACAAAAAAATGGATTATGCATGACCTAGTTTGTGGGTTGAAGTAATTAAGACCACAGGTTACTTATCTCTATATATACAAACACACCTATGTGTTTTTTTCATTACTTGTATTTTACTCGTAAGAAATGAAGTATTTTCCTCTGAATTGAAAGTGTTTTATTTCTAAATTGAAAGTCTTAGTTTTTCAGAAAAAACTTGTGTGCCCACAAGTGGGGAGGGCAGTACTATGGCCCTGCTCCTGCTCTTCCGCTCCTCCTGCAGAAAGTGGGAGCTGAGCTGGACACCAACCTCACTGACCCACTTATGTGGGACATACCAAGTGTCTACACACGAAGACTTGGTGGTAAAGGGGCAAGTAAAACAGAGTTTATCACACCTCCGAGGCTGAGTTTTTAAGGGAGGCAAAATTTTGTCTTCTGTTTCTCAGCTTTAATTTTAGTAGTGAGTGCACATTTATACTAAAGGTTGAACTCTTTTCAACTGTTTTTAAAAATGACATATTTTTTTGTTCCTAAATCAACATTGATTTAAGGAATACAGAGCAGCTTTCAAATCTAACTCCTGTTTTGACTCTCAAAGTGCAGGCTAGAACCTACAGTCTCTGCCCACTGAAAACTTGTGTCAGCAAACACCCTTGTTTACAGGACCTGGGAGCCATCAGGAACAGTTCGTCGATGCCTGTTGGTTTTGTAGCTCCACTTGCACACAGGCACACCGCAGTGGTGCGTAAATTGTGCACACCATTTTCATGCTATGTAGAGTGAGGCACAATATATCATTTGCAGTGCATGACTGCAGGGTGCCAGAGAGCTCCCTTTTGTGAGTGCAAAGTTGCAGCACCCAGTTCCCTCCAGGGGTGAGGGTGGGGTGTAGGAGCCACAACCTTCCAGTTTTTATTAATATATTCAGAGACCTTGCTATAGAAGTGAACTTCCAATCCTTATGGTAACATTTACCTTTTAAGGGTGACATTTTGAGAAAAATAAATCAGTAAAAGTAGTTGCACAGAAATCGTGTTATCAGCTGCAGGTCTGTTGTGATGCTTCAGAGTGTATGTGGTCCCATATAGACATCTACAGAGACAACAGAAGTCATAACTTTGAGGATGTCACTCTGATACCATTCTCTTTGAAACTAGAGCAAAACATGCTTCTCCTTTAGCAAAGCACAGGGGCTGGTGGTGCAACATATTCAAATATATGCTTAACTTCAAACATCTTGGTAATTTCACTGAAGTAAGCACACATCACTTTGCATGCCTCGAGTTAAGCATGGGACTGGTGGGTTCACAAGCACCTTGTAAGGCTGGTCTTGTTTTTGAACAGAATTTTCACTTTTTGTTTACATGAGAAGTACAATGGGCTTCAGCGGGATTACTCAGACTAACAAGGGCTGAGTGATTCCCTCTAGTTAACTAAAATAAAATATATTGTTTTTCTGAAAAGGTTTTTACATTTTCCATTGCAAAATAATTTCTGTTTAAAAGTAATTTGCATATTCCGAGTGTATATTTAACATTTTTATCCAAAAAGTATTTAATATTAATTTGGAAATCCCAGTACTGTGAATTAAAAATCAGACTTGGTAACAATTAATGGAGATTACGTGCAAAAAGGGAGAAAAGAACAGAGAAACAAAGTCTCACTTTGGCTGATGGAGTTTATTTCATGTATATAAAAGGTCTCTTTTCCCTAAATCAGTGATGTTCAAGGGGATATCTAGCCTTCTATGTTGTGCTTGAAACTGAAAGGTCCTTTTTGTTGCTTAGTATTGTCTTTTAATTATTTAAATGTAGGAAAGTCTGATTAAAGGTCTTAATTAGCTGTATTTAAGATTGGTAAAAATGTCGCTGTTCTGAACAGCCATTTATATCCCATGGGTATACATATTAGTTATTTGCCAAAATGCAAGTAAGTTTCACAGAGGAGAAAAAAAACCCAAAACTTTGTATTAGTGGAAATAAATATTGGGTGGACCTGATTTTCCCGACATGAAAGTCAAGTGGAATTTTTAATTGACTGCAAGAGGTGCTGGATCAGGCCTATGGGGTGTTTGGTGCTCAGTTACAAGTTAGTGCTCTCTCTAATCACCTTGTTCTTTAAAGGAAATAGATACTAAACAGGAACCATCTGGTAATACATTTTGTACCTCTTAATTACAATGTTTTGAGTGGCACCTAAATAAATTTCATTTACAAGCACATGACTGCTTGTCAAAATCTCTGTTGATAATTTTATTATTGTAGTATACCTTTTTGTTTAATGACCCTGGCCACTAAAGTCAGGAATATTTAGCTCTATGGCAAGACAAGTGATTGCCTTAGAAAGGAAAGACACAAACTCAATCTTTCCTGTTGTGTTTCTAATTATTTGCAAATGTGTTTATTTCTGTATTGTTGTTCAGCATATATTTACACATGACATGGCAGTATAGCTGCAGGAAAGATTACGAAACTCTAATTTCTTTGTGGAGAGAAGTTGAGGCAGAGATTCCCGGTGTTGTAAAGTGCTCCTGTTCTTTTATGATCTGTGTGTTTCTGTGTAGGTGTACTGTAGCATTTAGACAATTTTCTCTTTGTTAGCTGCAGGAAAAGATCAATATTGTAAAGAAGTTGAGTGACTCTGTGGATTAGTCTCCTGCATTTTCACCCTGGGAAGTAAGGATTTCAATCCTGTTCCTGGTTTCAAGGCTGAATCACAAACCTTGTTCAAGGTCCCTTTTAGATCTTCCCCCAGATTTGAAGATTTTCATCCATCGCCGGAACTGATAATGACTTTCCTGGTTTCTTAGTAATCTGCAGTGGAAGTCAGTTTGTATTACAAAAACAACATACCATTTGGCAGGATGCAGCATGTTTGGCAGCCTCCATTAGAGAAAACCCCAGGACTATACTAGGATGGAGTGATGCCCATGGGGATGTGCCACCACTGGGCTTACCTTACTGTAGCACCTAGAACCTCCAGGGAGCTTATTTTGGGTGCAAGGAGGAAGGATTTTGTCATGCCATGACATCAAAGAGTGGAATGTTCCTCAAGGCTGAACAGTATCCTGTGTGGCGAGACCTCGGACCATCTGTGTTCGATAAATGTTGAATAAAAGAAAAAATACCAAACAGTAAAATGCATCTTTTGCTACCTTTTGCCAGCAAAGTGATAATTCATCTTGGTGTTTGAATGTCCTTCTAAAACAATAAGTTGGAAGAGACAAAAAATACTAGAGGAAGGGCAGAGGGGATATTTCTGGGAAAATAGGAGGAATGTGGCACCTGGAGGGGTTTTGTCCTCTTCTTTGGTATGAGCCACCCTTGGGAAAACATAGCTGCATAAAAAGTGAAATAGCCTTATTTCTAAATTCATGGCAAATTAGAAAAGGAATCCTACTGGTCTCAGCAGGATCCTTTATTCTTTTTTAGTTGCAGTTGATGTTTTTTCTCTTCTTAAAATACTTCTGCCTCTTCTTCTCAGTCAATGTGTGAACTTTGGGAAACAGATAAGCTTTTGAATATTTTTTTAAGCAATGCTTTAGCATTGATTTGAAATAGCATTTAGATTGGTACTGGTAAAATGGAGAGCATGATCATTGCCAGGCTTGCATGGTCACATTTGAGGAGAGAGAGCTTTCTGAGTGGGAAATGAGGAATTCAGCGTACACAGTAAACTGTTACAGCCTACAGTATAATAACTGGATTTGCAGCTGATATTTAAAGAGGGCACTTGCTTTACTTATGAGATTAAAGGCAAATGCTCTCTTTTAAAAATGAAGTCATGCTGTGTTTTGCACCTTTTGACACTTATTAACTCAGGTCATTAAAAAGAGGCTAATTAAAAAAGAATGTAAAACAAAAGAGTCATTTGTCTATTGCGGAGCTCAGTTCTTCATGTACACTGGCTGGAGGCAGTCTCCATTTAAACCTTGGGTACAGAAAGCACTGATAGCCACTGGGGCATGCTTGGAGCTTGTCATGGCTTTTGGCGAGACTGTGGTCCGGCTCATTATGCACCTCATAAAGAAGAGAAGTCATTGTCATCAAAATTAGCTGAAACTGGTATTTACATTCATGGAGATTTTGGTTTCACCACTGTTCTCTGGGGCTGGACAGTAAAGGAAACCTTTTACCAGCTGCAGTTAAAGTAAGTGAAGTTCAATAAATGCTTAGTGCTTCATTCGGGCATATCTGAATGTACCGTGCTACATGCACGTGGTATTTTACAGCCAATGAGAATTTGGTACAAAGAGTAAGAAGTTCACTAGTTCCTTGTGCGCAACATGTGCACAGCACATCCAAACCCAGTTTGTAAAGAGATCAGCCTCTCGTGACTGTTATTTATCCCCAAAGGTGTTTCTGTTCCTCCAAAGGAAAACTTTGCTACCAGGAACCTTCTCTCTTGCAGGATTAAAAGAGTGTCCTTTCATGAGAATAAATTCATCTGATGCTAGTGAGGGAGTCCTTCCAAGTAGTTTCAAGAGTGTATGGGCAGATTTGTATTTTTTCTTTGCTGAAAGCATGTCAGGTTGGCAGGAGGAGTGTTGCTGCCAACCACTTTCAACACAGTGTTGAAAGACCAATGGGTCTTTCCTGGAGCTCCTCCAAGTCGAGGTGAGGCAGAAGCATTTGGAAAGCATGAGTTTTACTGGGAGGGTTTTGCATTCCGTTGAACTCTGCAAAGGAGGCTCTAAAGGCTAGTTAACCCTGGAGGATGCCCACCTCTCCCCATGCAAATGCAGGTGGTGGCTTTTGGCACTGGTTTTACCATGCTACTGCAGGTCCAAAGTTGTAAAGATACATATGGAAATATCTCCAGCAGGTTTTCAATCACTTTCCACAGCCTTGCTGACCTCAGAGCATTGAGTCAATCACTGAATGCTTCTAGAGAGAGTTCTCCATTAGAAGTGTGCTTCTCTGAAAATCCAAGATTTGTGGATTGGAATTGATTTTGACCACTGTTTTTTAAATCCTCCCCACACACGACTGTAAATTCAGTCCAGAGACTTGATTCATAAGGTATTTAAACAGATGCTCTTATTTAAACATAAATCCTATCATAAACCTCAAATTTATGCTTACATGATATGCTGACTTACGGTCTTAGAGCTGGAAAACACAAAGGGATTAATGAACTTACAGGAAAAGGTTAGGAATGTCATTCAAATGCTGATTGAGGCAATGGCCTTTCTGAGACAAGGTCTCCCCAGCTCTGGAGTCCAGCCCAAGCCTGGGAGAGGGTAGGAGGCAGAATGGGTTAGATTCTCTCCTGGTCTCAGGCTGATCCCCAAGCAGGGTGGCAGCAAGGGACCACTTCTACCTCCCTGCTCCCTGTGCTGGCGAATCCTCTCACCACACACCAGTGGAGCCAGCCAAGCCCTGGCAGCAGCTGCTCAGCCCCTCGCTTCTCCTTCCAGTCAACGATGGCTCTGGGGGGCAGCCAGCAAAGAGCAGACAAAGGAGTTCAAAGCAAAAAAAAAATAAATTTTTGCACATATATATATTACAGAAACCTGAGTGCCAAGTTCAGAGCTTCAAACTTAACCATGCACAGGACAAAAGGGTTAATAAATGTCTGAAGCAAAGCGCCTGGTGCTGGTGGGGGCTTCGTTCAGTTCATCAAGGGAGGGAGTGGGACCTGCTTTGTGCAGGAATCTGGCTGTAACCAGAATATCCTGCAGGAAGCAGTCATTTCAAACAAGCCAGTTTTTGTTCTGGAATATAATTAATACATCAGGTCATGTTTTGTACTGCCAGTGGCGTGTTTATTACATTATTACTTCACAGACATTTTAGCTGTAGTCCAGGAGTTAGGAGTCACTGGCTTTCTCACAGAGCTATCCCATTTAAGCAGGGTAGGTTTATACCTAGTCTGTGAATATTCATGTCTCCTGAAAATAATAACAGTATTATTGTTGCTGAAATCTTCAGGGAAGCTAGCTGCCAGTGAGAGATTATTTAAAGCAGGTTCTCCCATCACCCCTCCCCAATGAAAATGCTCAGAAAAATCCTTATAGACAGACAGGCACAGGTTTTTTTTTTTCCAAAGCCGCGTTTCCAAGGATAAAATCTTACTTGCAAAGATCCTTATTACATGTGTGTACCCTTAAGCTGCTGAGATGACACCACCGCTTACAGGTGGTGGAGTGAAAGCAAGCAAAAGCACCAAACCCCTAAAGTCTCAAGTCACTGCAATCATCTTCAACTCCCAAATTGTCCTGGAAGGAGAATAGCATCGGATTTGTCTTAGGCTGTTTGGCCAAACTGGGGCACAGATGGGATAATGACTTTTACAAACAGCATTTTGATGAGAGGAGGGGAGAAGGAATCATATGTAAAATGCACAAAGGCTGCATAAACACACTGATGCCTGCAGCTGGAACAAACTAAAAAGATGTTTAATAATTTAGAACCAAGCAGGCAGGGCCTGTGCAGCTGTTGTGTGCAGGGGACCATGAAAGTCTTCCATTTGACAGCTGGCTCCATCTTTCCCCAGTTGCTACGTGAAGAAGCGAATGCAGATTTGGGATTAGCCAATCCCTGTTACCCCTGCCCATCTGCCACCAAGACCCCCAGCTCTGGCTCTTCTCGCAGGAGAAGCACAGACATAAAAAAGTCCACACTCTCCCAAACATATGTATGCATCAGTATCAGCCGTCAGCCGTTCGGAGGATCTGTTGACATGCCGCCAGTACATGGCTGCTGTCGTTTTTGCTGCAGGGCACATTTTGCATTTCACACATTTGCAGAAATACAAAATGCTGTTGGATGCAAACAATTCAGGGCCTAATTGGCTGAATTACTTCAATGTTACCTTGTGTCCCCCACCTGATTAACATAGCTCAGCTGGGAGGGCTGGGAAGGAAGGAGTAGAGAGGGATTTGGAGGGCAGGTGAAGCTGTGTTTGCCCATGAAAGCGAGATCCTTAGCGAAGTCCCAGCTGAGTCGGAGCAGGGCTGTGCCAGGCAGATAGCTGCGAGCAGGAGGAGAGACGCTGAGGTGGCCACGGTCTCCAGCAAGGCAACACGCGCTGAGGTTTTCCCGATACTTTGCTGAAACACATTGAGCCTGGCGAAGACTGGCAGGGGGATGGATGGCACTTGGGCACCATCAGCCCCAGATCATCCCCGTGATGGCTGCTCGGCACAAGGATGTATCTCAGAAATTGTAAACATATTTTAAAAATTTAAAGGCTTGATAATCCTGACCCCACATTAATACCAGAATAACAAAAACCACAGAGGAACTAATAATCATTATTAGAGCCTATTCCAAAATTGGATTCTGTTATTATTAATGAGACAGATTAGCATTTTTTCTTATTTAAGAGAATGTAAAGAGCTTGGGAAAGATGCAACAATTAAAAAACGAAGAATTTTTTGATTTATTTAATGACAAAACACTCCAAAATGGATAAGGGTTTAGTGTTTATTTTCTATTTTTCCTGTTTTGCTGAGAAATCATTTTATTTCTGTTGAATTTTGCACATAAATATTTACACAAGATTTGCATTTCTTCACAGCCTATTCATAATCATGTTCTGTACTGGCAATCTTTTTCTTTTCCTCTTTTTATTTTTTAATCCTTTTTTTCTTTTGTTTTAAATAATGCAGCTTATTGGGAAAAGACAAACTAGTTTGTTAAACAAGGCAATGATTTTCATGCTGATGTCACCAGAGAAACAGAGAAAATCTACACTACAATTTTTAAAAACTGAATTACTAACCAAAGTGTTTGCCTGTAAATCTTTTTCTAATAAGGCATCTCTATATTTGCTTCTGCTCAGGATGGTTATCCATCCCATTCCATGCAGAAGAAAGGGGAAAAAAAGATTTCCCATTGTCAGCACTGCCATGCAGAGCAACCCTCACAGATGCCAGGCTGCCCAAGCCATTACCACATCACTTCTCTCCAGCAGCTGGCTCTATAATGCCAAAAGCGTTGTTTTTTTTCGTACTCTGCCTCTGATTACTGTGACCATAGTAAAAAGTCTAGACAAAATGGATGAAATCATCACCTTTTGAAAGATCTTATTACATCATGCACTCTAAATTCCAAAATTCATCTCGCTGGCAGGATTGCCTTTTATATCTCCCTGTCCTGGAGTGAAATAGCAGCCAGCCTGGTGATGTTGCTTTCAGAGAGGAGGGTTCCTTGGTAGAGAGAGGCAGTGAGAAGAGGGGTGGTATAGGACAACATAGGTAATAGGTTGGGTATCTATAAGTAGTGGATTCTGGCTGATATCATCCCATCCTGCCTGTTTCAGCCCTCCCACCCTTGCCATCCTCTCCCACCCCAGTGGGGATGGACGGATGAGGATGAGGGGTAGATGAAGTGTACATTGATTAGGGTGACCTCTTCCCACCTTCCCTTCCCTTGTCAAATACTTAAAAGAGCGTTACAGGGAGCTAATAAGGCAGGGCTTGGTCCTCGTTCACTTCATGTTCGCTTGCCGGAGTGTTTGAACCGCTCTGATGTGGACAGCTGTTTTACAGCTCTGAATATTCAGCTGCCATAGAAATGCTCTTTAGCTGACCCTAAATTTGTACTGTAATGGCCCTTGGTGGCTAGACAGTTAATGCCAAAGGTGTGGTCCCTTGGGCTTACTTTTATTTATATTTCAGGCCGACTTCTTTTCTTAAAAGTGTGCACTTGTAAAATCCATTTTCCTTTCCCACCCCTCCTGATTATGCTATAATTTTTATTCTTGCTTCATCAGCAGCCCTGAGATTTACAATTAAGTGCAAAAAATGGTGTTAAGGTTATGACATGCACAAAAGCAAAGAGATTCAAAGTTAGGGGTGAAACTCTATCCTTAATTCATTTGGTTGGACTTTTTTCTTCATTTCTTTTTTTTTATAGGAGGGGAAGGAGAAGAAAAAGTGCTGTAACAGGAAAGCCTAAGCATCGATTGGCAGTTGCCAGAGCCAGATCCAGGGCAGCAAGCCATCACGCGCTGCTGCCTCAAACTGGGCTGCCAAATTCCAGCGCACTCATAGGATGACCCGCAGCAACTCCATTTCAGGCTTGGGTATTTCTGGCAGCATCTGCCGATTAGAGCGAACAGTGCCAAATTATTTGGCAGATTTGTGCCACGGACAGCCAGCCAGTCATAGATTCATGCTGGTTTCCGTGAAATAATTACCATGACAATAATATGAACCTGCATAAAGAAAACATTTTTATGGTGGAGGAGAGGGGTGTGAGAAGAAGTGGATGGGGAGCTGGAGACAATTGATCCCATTTCACTGGCAAAATGTTCGATTTGGCCAGTGATGCCAACCCAATTCCTGGAATGACATCTTCTGCTGCCTTTGCATCTGTCAAGCCCACCAATGTCATCCCAACACACATGGGTTGGAGAGTCTTCTGTGTTGTCTTGTGTCAGAGGACACACCTGCACAGTCAGTGTTGCTTGGCCTCGGCCCTTTTTTGCCCTATAAGGAGTGAAAACAGAAAAACAACTACAGAAAGTACATTGTTGGAGAGTTGCTGGTGTAGAAAATAGCTGAGGAGAGCTGGGTTCCTCCTGGGGTGGAATGACCCAGAAAAAACAAACATGAGATAGAGGTGTTGGAAGGAGGTGGTGCAGGAAGGGTGGCCTTAAGCAATGCTGAGCACCCAACCTTTCTGCTTGTCTCTCCCCGCACATCCATGACAGACGTCCCTATGAAAACCAAGTGTTGATTTTGGTTAAGCAGGTGTTGAGAAGAAGGGATAGCACAGCCACATTGGCCATGGTTTCAAGACCAACATTGGCCATGGCTCCAGCACCACATTGATCATAACTCCAGCACTGCATTGACCATGGCTTCAAATCACGTTGGCAATGACTCCAGAGTCTCAGCAGTATCTACATCATCCATGGAGAGAATCTGGGCAGAAATCCCATTTCTGTCCTGGTAAAGACACTGGCACAGCAGAAATCTCCTCCTTCATATATGTCTGATCAGTTCTTAAGCATGGCTATTTAATTCTAGTATGAAGCGAAAGCAGTTGTTTCACACTGCCTCTTAAATACGGCTGGGAAAAACAGGCTGTCAGGGGCATTTTACTTCCTTTGTCAATAAAAAAGAAGAAAAAGAGTTTATGGATCTTTTCCTGAATATGAATATTAAATAAACTAGTTGTGGGAACCCTGATTTTAATTTCCTATGTCTTTATTTGGAATTCTACTCCCTCTTGGAAAGGTGTCTACTTAAATATAAGGGGAAAGGGAATTTAATGAGTTACAAAAAGGCTTATTTTACATGGAAAATGTGTATTCCTGGCTATTTCCATTTAAAGAACATGACATTAGTGTGGAAATTGCCCCTTATGAACAGGTCATTAATGTCAACCCTACTAAAACTGACATCACCTGCTACTATTTTAATTGTGTGTTTTACTAATGCTAACCATTTTCCTGACAACAGAACCCCCATAAGCTTAATGAATCTTTGCAGAATACATAAACCAAGGTCAATATGTAAGAGATGTCTCAAATCTTGAGAAACTCTCTCTGTAAAGCTGAAAGAAAAGTTTATTATACTTTTGCATTCATAAGAATAAGAGCAAAAATAGAAATCCTATGCAATATGTTTTCCAGACCATAGTATATAAAAAGCTTTGATGCTTTTGGGAAATCTTTTTGATTAGCTACAATTTTATATGAAGAAAAGAACTTATTTAACTGGGTTATGTTTCCAAGTTTTATTATTTATTTTTCAATACAAGTGGCATATTAAAAAAAAAAAATCCCAAATACTTCCTTAGTGTCATATGTAACAATCACATTTTTTTCCCATGGTTTGGAGTGGGGGGAAAGAGAGAAAATGAAATCCAGATTTGTAATTCTTAACAGGAGAAATTCGATCCTTTCCAATGTTTAAGTAATATTTCCTGTAAAACATACGAGACCATCTGCAGAGCTGTTTCCAGACACATTTTGAAGTGGCAAGGGCAACTGAAAGAGACCCGAATGGAGGCTGGCATTTCACCTCTGGGAGATGGAGCATTAAAGGTTTCTAAAAGCTGGTTCTACAATTTTACAAAGTATTCAACCACTGCATAGTTCATAATTTGTTTAATTTACCTACCTTTTATAGGTAGGGGGAGGGGGAAATCCACTCTGTAAGAGACAGTATAAAAACTAAGACAGCTGTAAAAAGCTAATGTACAGCTATCAAGAATGCTTCATGATTTTAGTTGATTGAAACTGTATTTTATGCTTTACAGGCCCTGTACAAAGATTATAGGGAAATATTCACCTAGAAAAACTGTACAGAGTGAAACATATTTGGGTAGACAACAGAAACACCAAACGCTTTTTGCTATTTAAGTCTATTATGGAATTTTGTTTTATTGTTGATCTCCAGGGTCACCTTATGAATTCGTGTTAGTAAAATGTTACGGCCCCACTATAATATTCACTTTGTGGAAGGGTCTGCATTTACCAAATCTCATCCAAGATTGAATATAAATGAGAAACTTGCATCTCTCTTCAAGGAATATATTTTACACTGTTTTCTCCCCCTTTTGAATATCAGAGAGATTCTAAAATTGAATTCTTTTTTTCTTATGCCAGGATTCAGTAAAATGACTGAACAGTTAGGCTTACCTTTGATATATGTCTTAAATTTAAATTTTACATCATTCAAACGGTGAACTTCAGGGCCAGATTCTGCCCTCAGATGTATATATTTGGGAACCCCATTAACTTCCCTGGAAAATAATGTTATACTGTTTGGATGCACTCGAATGAGATACATTACAGTGCTACTTTCTGTCACTCCCCTGTAAAACTCAGTATTTGCTGCAGTTTTTATTTTCCAAACTGGAGTAGCCCTTTCTATTCTGTTAGTATCAAGTGGTCTGCTAGATATTTGTATCTGTCCTCTTATGTCTCTGGCTGTGCTGTTAAGATTAAACAAGGTGAATAGGTCGCAGTTGGTAATGCCTATGAAATTTGAAAATTGTTGTCTGTCTTTGTGCCAATGTTTGCACAGCAATTTCTGCAGCTTGAGGAGCAGTGCCTTGAAGTGGATTTCACCCAGGGAGCAGGCAGTTGTGGGTCCCTGTCCCACATCCTTCCTCCTTGGAGCCCTGCGTCTCCAGCAACTTTCATCAAAATTATGCTGAACAAAAAGTTTTCTAAGAATGGAAATTGTATCAGTATCTCCGGTGTTCATTTATTAACAAAATGAAGCTCATTTTCAGTTCCCATGCAGTGCTTCTATCTCTGCTTTTCACCTACAGAAGGGAAGACCCCTCTACTATCAATTTTCTTGGCTTCACAAGAATACTTGCAGACCTTGTCTATGTAGATATCAGAGGTAAAAGGATTCCATCAGGAGCCTGGTGCTTCTGCTCATCCAGTGATCTAAATTCTGTGGGTTATTTTGGAGACTGAAGAGGTCTTCAGCTCCCAATGAAACACCACTGTGAGTTATTGTGGCCTCTCCCTGGCATCCAACGTGCTGCTGTGGATCATGAAACCTCACTATCCTTCAAATTAATGTACTTCCACCCCTCTCTTCAATTTGCTTTATTTCCTCTTGTTCAAGAAGAAGTTATGACATTGAAAGTCAAAGTGAGTGGGAGGATACATAGAAAATGATTTTCCAGATTAAGGTTGTTTTTTTTTCACAATATCTTGCCCATCCCACCAGATACTTTTGGCACATGGTGCAATAGCATCGCAGTTCTGTGCTCTGATCTTGTATGAAGTCAGCAAGAGCCTTCAAAACTGTCACTTCCATTTCCTACCAAAAGCAAAACACTTCCTACAAGGAAAGCACACATTACAACTGAATTATAAATGAGGACTGGTATTTTTGCGAGGTACAAATCGGAGGCATTCTCCATATTGTTAGAATACCAATTTTATTTTCCTGGTGTACACTACCCAGTGCAGCGCAGCGTCCCCGGAGATGCATGCATCCTCTGGAGATTACTTCAGCATTGCATTACTGCTATCACATATCCATTATATATACTCTTTCAGACAAGTGGAAATGTTTTCACAAAAACAATCTGGATTCTTGGCTTAAAACCCAAGCTTGCTGTCAAGGCAAACAGAGTAGCCTCAAAGAGGACTTATTATTATTTTGTTCAGACAAGTATGTTGTTTCTGGATTATAATAAGGGAAAATATAGCAGCTATCAGTCTTCACTTTATTTGACAAGCTTCCTCTGACAAACCTAGAGGAATAAGCCCTGGCCCTGTAAACTCGTTCTCATTCAGGTATTTTCTTCGGCTCCAGCACTTTTATTAGTGTGATTAAGGACCACACACATGTTTACAGGACAGGAGTCATGGGATGGGATGATGTATTTGCTCGGCCATTACTTCTTTTGCAAAGTCTTGAAAGCCTTTGCTGTTTTCAGTGCTTGTTGCTAGCAGCCGGTGCTCTAAGAGCTTGTCCCATCACCTATCTAACAAGGTCAATGAGCAGGTTATAATCAGATGCCAAATAAACAAATACAAACTTGAAATCAAGTGATTTACTGTCCATTTTCATAAAATTCTTCCCAAGGAATCAGACACTTTATGCAGCACAAGGGACCTTTGGAAAGGGTCATCAGCCATGCTGAAGCAAGACGTGATGTGATGGTTTTCATCCAAATGGAGTTTAATGATACCAAGTGTAACAGGAAGGCTGCCTTGTTTGGGGAACAGTGCGCTGTAAACATGGCAAGATCTCTTTACCTTGCAGCAAATTCTCCTTTGTAAAATGCGTGGAGTTTTAATATTTATGTGTTTACATTACTCTGAGTTTCCTGCTCTTCAGACTAGAATTTTGCCTCTACTATCAGGTAAAAAAATCTTGTGACACTGGGATTCATTATAAAACTGAGTCCATTCTAAAATTAAAATTTCAATTTGATTAAGGACTACAACATGAAACTGGATTTCTCTCAGGTAGCAAGATAAAAAATAAAAAGCCATGCGAAGAACAGGTAAACTTTTAATACATCTGTGTCCAGTGGCTTCCTGCTGGGCAATGGGACTGCAGCACCCTAACTGGGGTCCATCTCCAAGATAGGTTATATAAAAGCCTGAGGAGACTATTTGGCAGGGAGTGGAGTGAGGGAAGTTATAAGGTGCTGTTGTAAACCAGTGTTGCACAGCTGGTGCCTTAACTGATTCTTGCCTTAAGCTTCTGAGTTTAGCCCATTAAATCCATGAGTGGGTCACTCTGGATAGGCTCTGAAATGACACCTTACTCTTCTGCAGTATCTTGGTCTCATTCCAGCTGGTTGTATGTATTGTGCACTGTGAAAGGGCTTTAAGTTTGTAGCAATGAATCGAGCAGGGTTGCAGCTGCATATTGAAATGGAATGGGGAAATACACATAAGCCTGATGCTGCAGGGTTGCAGTGCAATATACTACCCTGTTACATGTAGAGAGGAAATTTTAGGTTTCGGCTATATAAATCAGATTGACACTGTGCTGGCGCACTACTTGGGAAAGGTATGTCACTTGGAGAACACAAAATACTGAGCAACTTGAATTATTTTTCCATGAAGCTTATCCCATGATAGCACTTTCCTTTCTTAAATCTCCTTAATACAGCATAATTTAAATGCTTTCTAGGCGGAGTTATGCTTATAATATTGGCTGTAATGTGGATGCACTGGTGAGAATTCATGATTTGCTTCTTTGCCAACTTGTGAGTCTCCTGGCTCAAAATAAGAGTGTCTAACTTAACCTGTTATGAAATTTTGCAAATATCTTTTACAAAAAAATGGTTTGTCCACATTTTTTTCTATATTTGTTTTATAAATCTTTCCATTCCCACATTTTAGAAAATTTCCCAAATGAGACTGAGCAAAAATTTTTTTTCTATTTTTTCCAAAAGGTTGCATAAGTATTTCACATATATCTCCCTTTAATTAGATTGTACCATTGTAAAGTGGCAATGAGTGTTCTCTTTCCCCAAATTAGACATGAGAACCATAAACAAATTAATTTGTGTCTCAGGGTTTTGACTGGGCCTCTTGGCCTGTTCTAGCACTAACACAGGCACTCATGACCCTCTGGATTTCAAACGCCTCAGGGTAAAAAGCAATTATAAAAACATGACTTTCCCAGATCAGCTTTCGAATCTGCCTTGTCTCTGTTTTATTGATGGGAGATTGAAGGAAGATTCAAATCAGCTATCCTTCAATTCTTTACTGGCAGCAAAACAGAGAAATCATTAGCTTTTTCTGTGTAAATGACTTTGTTCTGTTTTATTCAAAACTGACTGGGCACTTGACTTAAAAAAGCTATTTGAATACTTATTTCTAGTTTTGATACTTGTAAACATTATGTTGCTTTGCTCCTTATTTTCTTTTACTTTTTCAGAATAATTTTTTTTGTAGAGCAGGAACTAATGCATATGGGTGGTTTTTAACAGCTAAAGAACGCACACTGATTTAAATTAGAATTATCTTGCTCTCATAAGTCTATTGTTGTTAGGAAACCTATTGCACAACCATTTAAAAAAAATCAAGTAAAATAATTATATAATCCGTTGATTTTCCTTCTCTGTATGTTTACTGTTCATTTACTGATAAATAATATGGGATGAAAACAAAATATCCTCTTTAAATCCCAGCATAATTACAAATGCTCTTGATGGCAAGTCCAATCTGTTCCCCAAAATGGGTAAAGGGAATAAGAATTTTGATTTAGGGTTTTTAGAGAGAGTAGAGAGCGGCATTGGAAAATGTTCGAGGAATAGCCAGGCTTAGAGAAAAAAAATGGACTGGGGTGGAATTATTTTTTTTTATAAGTCTGACTGGTGTCTGATTGGTGTCTCAGCACAAGCAGGATGTGCTGTGTGAGGTTGTAATGATCCTCAAACCTGGGTACAAAGCAAGGGTGAGCCTCTTCTATTTGAATCAGAGCACGTAAAAGTATCACGTGAGGACTGGGTAGCTCCAGCAGGAACAGCGCAATATGAGACTGTGCTTTACTTGGCAGAAATTGTTTGTCAAGGCTTGGGCTAAAGAAAATCCTTCTTTTCCACCCAACCCAATGTGAGAAGTAAGTGGTGACTCCTGAGTGTAGGAGGGAGTCTTTGTGCCATGCCAGGCTAAGCAAGCTCCTCTTACTTCTTTTTCTACTTGGAATAGCATGCAGGTTTGATTTTGATTTCAGTCCAAGTGAGGGCACTGTCCATGTTGTGAGTGAGTCATGTTTCAGAAGCATCAGACAAATATGAAGGACTCCAGGTGTAAAGGTGGAGCTTAACAATCTGTGTACAAGTGAGCACACCCTCTGGCTAAACTGTCACCTTTCTAAATCCTCCTGGGTTGGTCCTTCTGACAAAAATGCTGTGTAGCTCAGATGGGGGTTTGCAGAAATGATACAAGGCAGACATGCAATTTTAAGATGCTGGAGCTTTATTTTTGGAATCCTAGAATGTGTACAGAATTTAAAAAGCCTAAAGCTATAAGGTTTTACTGCTCCTTTGATAAAATTTATATTTAATCATATCTTAAAAACTGTTCTCATTCTGCCACTTGATGTTACCAACCAAGCGGAACCCATCAATGCAACACCATCTATCAGCCCTTCTTTTATTTCATTCTCCTACAAGTCCTCTTTAATGGTACATATGTTAATGAATTATGGTGGAATTTCAGTGAAGTACCAATGAATATTGTGCTCATGCCAAATGTGGGACTGTTACCCACAGGTTTTTCATTAGCTTGTTAGGACCAAAATGCTGAATCTGATCCATTAACATTGCAAATCCTTCAACTTGCAGAAAAAATGCCTGTTTCCTTTCTTTCAAAGCTGAGTTTTCCAAAAAGTTGTAATGAGCGTACTTTCTCCATTGTCTATAGATCTTCATCTAAAGCTTTTCATGAACAGGTGTTTTTTAGGAAACCTTTCTAGAAGAGGTGGGAGCGCTGTATATGTGATAATAGACAACCTGGGCTGATGAAGACGAGCAACTTGTTGGTACCTTGGTTGAATTTTCCGTGATGCCCATTTGCTGCTGGCAGTTATAAGATTACACAGGGACTTGTGCAGTAAGATACCTGTCTCCATTAAATTTGTCTCTTTAAAACAGTAGTTTCGCTAATTAAAGCCTCTGCTAAACTCTTCCTGCAGCTACACTTGTAAACCCTGTTATTGTAATGCTTTTAGACACACGTATCTGGGTCTAGACATCGGCCTTTGGTGATGTGTTGTTCATGTTACTTGTGGCAAGAATGAGTTAAATGCACTTCTCTCAATTTTTTTTTTTTCTCAGAACTGAAATATGTCCAGCAAAGTTGGTGGTCTCCACAAGAAATTCTAACTCTCTGCTGACCAAGTGAAAACACACATTTGCGTGTATCAGGCAAATACATAATCTTGGCTGAAAATCAACATCAGTGACAATTTCACTCAGTGAAATCTTAATTTTGATCTGTAGTCTTAAAAATCATGTTTGTCTCAAGAATTTTTTACTTAGAAGACCTTTTAACCTTTTCATACCAGACTGCTCAAGTTTTTAATAATTCTCCCTTACAATATGGAGACACCACATTTTTGTTCCCATATAAATGTGAAATAAAATTCAAATTTATTCATATTCACATATCAGAAGGTTTGGGTTTTTTGGCTTTGTTTCCTTCCCTCTTTCTCAGTAGTATCCAGCATGGACCACTGGTGCTAAAAAGAGACCATTGGCAGTTACACGTGCCAGTCTCATTCCTTTAAATAGAAATGATTTGTTCTTACTCTTGATAAACACATAAGTAAAAGTCTAGTCTTTTCATTTCTCGCTCTTTTCCTGGAGGACTAGGGGATCTCCCCGTGCTGTCTGTTCTTCTCCTCTGTGTTTTACAGACAGGGGAATCGTATGCAAGTTTTAGTTCCACATCCTCTGAAGAGACAACATTAAAGTCAGCATTTGACTGCATTGAATTTTACAGGATTTTTCTCCCAAGTATGATATTGATATCTTTTAAGTGAATGGAGTAATTGGGGAATCTTCCTCTAAATTATTGACTGGGTGTCTAGAGAAGAGATGAATGAAAAATATCTCTATCTCTGATAAAGATTTAGGTGAATTGAGTTAATCTTGCAGCCTCTGAATTGACCCTTTCTAGCATTATTTAGGATCAGGCTTTCTGTGCTAAAACTACATGAGGGGTGGAGATGTGTGTGATGGGGAGGGGAAGGGTAGCCTAAATTTTGATGCTAGGGACCTGAGATGAGGTTTTCCATGTTTCTAAATTTTTCTATGAAATAAGGAGAAATAAGCAGGAGGCAGTTGAAGTAAAAAAAATAATAACTTGACATTACCCTGCCTTCCTGTTTGTGGTGTCTCTTTTGCAATAATAATTATGGCATTTTAGGTAGGAAATCTTGGGGGTGAGATGAGGAAGAGAGCCCCATTAAGAGACACTAACATCAGCAGGAGCAGAGAGCACCAGGAATGTCCCGGCTGGGCCAGTAGTGCCAATGCGTCATCTTGGGATGTTTCTGGTCTACATGCACCCCGTGGAATTGTGTGTGCAGCTTGGAGCTGCTGGGAAAGGCTAAAAGCATCAAAGCACACTTCTAGGCTTATTTTTTGGACAACTGGAATTTGTTCTGGAGAAAAAAAAATAAGATAAGGGAAACACATAGATAGCTCTGTATTCATAGGAGAAATTTAGAGGGAAGGAAGATACTGTGACATGTTTTCTTCCAGTAATGTTTCTTTACATCATTTGTGTAATAGACAGAGACTTTAGTTATCTGCTTTTCTGTATACATAAAATTACTGTGGTACAAATTTGATCACATTTGCAAGGATTAAAGGATTTGATCTGCAGAATGCATTCTCTTCCTAAGCCTGACAAATGGAAACCATTTACAGGCTTCTTAGTATTTTCTGAAATTATTTTCCTATTTTTTTTAATTTTGGTTTAATTTTTTGCTCATGACTGGTAAAACAAAACAAATAAAGTCAGGCCCAAAGGCATTCAGAAAGCAACTGTTTGCATCCTGTCTTCATATTCCCTTGTTTTTCTCTAAGATTTTGGGCATTTCTGTATTTCTATTAGGGTAATTTTATTTCCCTTTAAAGCCTTTCTTTGTGTGGCACAAAAATTAGGAATACCATAGGAATACACTCTCCTAAACCTGTTATTGGTTTAATGCATTAGTGATTTTGTATACACATCTTCAAGACCACTAAAAGTGGCAGGGTCTTCTCAAACTTCCAGGTTGCATATTAAGTTAAAATAAATATAGATTTTTACATTTTATCCATTTCTGATTCTGTAAAGCCAGTCCACTTTTTCCTTTTTACAAATTGACTGAACTTTCTATTTCATATATGAGAGGACTTGGGAGATTTGCAGATAAGGTACCTTCGTTTGAAGGAGTTCTCTCTCTTGTAACACACACTTGTTTGCTGACTTCACTGGTCAGTCTTCAAGGTCATTGATTTTTGGAAATTATCAGTCAAACAAGAGCTAATGATTTTCCCCCTCTGTCTCTTTTTGCTCCTGTTTTGGTCCCAGTAGGGTTTAGGCAGTGATTCTCACACATTTGTTTTTCTACAAATTTCAACGACACTGCATCCTTGTCTGAAGATTTTGTATTGATATGAATGAAATGTGATAAACGAGCATTTACACACTACAGTAATGCTGTTTTTCTTTTGAGGACATTATAGAAAAGCCAATTTTGTCAGCATGTCCTAAAGCATATCCTGCTTAAAAGCAACAGTACAAATGGCAGAGACTAAAGATTTCTGCTGCTGTGAAATATAGAGAGTTTTGAGATGAAATGAATATATCAGAAACTCCAAAATTAGTTACTTCTTGATTTAAATATTTTATTTTTTTTTTCTTGAAATCATTCAGTTCTCAAGACAAAAGCTTCACGTCTTTTAAGTCATGGTCAGGTTTTTATCTTTTGTCCACACTACTAAATTACTGGGAACTTTAAGTGACAAGACCTTCGTTTCTTTGATTTAAGATTTTATCAAAAAGATTATGATTCAAATCATGAATCCAAAATTCCCCTGCAACTAAGTCTTTGGAGTTTCAATAATCATTGACAAAACAAACACAACTGAGGGACAAATGAAAATATTAATATTTAGATATGTAGAAGAATCTTTATCCCCTCTACCTTTTTAACTTATTGAAGAAGTTAATTTTAAATCAAGGATGTACAATACCCATTTGGATACAGTTTCCTATAATAACAGGGGATTTTATATAAAGGTAATAGTTGTGAGTTGCTTCAATTCCTTATAAAAAGAAATCAAAATAATGTATTAATTGTTTCATGATAACAAAAAGAAGAAAGCAGAAAAAGAATGGAGAGTTTATTCAAGAGCAAGTGTTTTCACAAAGCTACTTCTGCTCAGATTTCGATGTAATTAGAAATGTAACTTGCAGCATAGGAAAAACTGTGTGGTAGAGTGAATATGGTGGTACCAAAGTCCAAATCCCATCTCAAGAACAGGGATGTGACAGGACTGAGTGAGAGCATGTCTGCACGTGACAGGGAAAAAGGGGATTGCTTGGGTTATGGAACGGTTTAGCAAACATCTCAGCAGCTAGGTAGCTGTTGCTTGTAACACTGGCTTGCCTTTAGCTGAAATTTTTGTGACAGAAGGGAAAAAAACAACACCCTTCATTAGCCTTGTAAATCCTGGCCTAGAAAACCCCAGGGAACTTGCTCCCCAGAAAAGGAATCTTTTGCACAATAACTGCACATTTTCAATCAGTCCTCTTGATCCCTGCTCTTGCTTATTCCCAAGAATCTGCCAAGTCTATTGAACTTCCTCGTAGTCACCCTCCCATTTAATTCATGGGCTATTTTGTATTTACAGAGAGGTCAATAAAAGCTTTCCAGAGCTGCAAACCTCTCTGTAATGGTTATCCTGAGCAATACAGCCTGAAGAGCCCCAACAGGAAATTGGTAAAGCAGCAGCCAATTTCCTTTTGGTTTTTTACTGCCTTTTGGTCTTCCTGCTCTGTTCATATCCCCACTGCTGAATTATTCTATAAATGGTGGGATATTTCCAGCTCCACGTATGTAGGAGAACTCATTTTAGTCAAGGTTCACTAAATATCAGATTTATTTAATTAATAATAGTTGTTAGATTAAAGTAAAAGAAAAATGATGAAAATTGCCTTCTGCTCTAATTTTGTTTCTGCCATGTCATGTGAATTTGGACCAACTATTTTATCGATCTTTTGTTTCCCTTACTAAAAAATGTGAGCAATATTTAAGTATCTTCCAGGTTGAGATTTATACGTACTTTGAAAATTTTTGGATACACAGAGAGATGCAAAACAGTAACAGCCTTGAACTTCTTCCATCTGCTTCTGCATCTGAACATGGAAAAGAATATCATTTTTGAAGAATGAGGGGATGGCATTATGAAATATTTTAGGTTAATAAAGCTACTCTACAAAGACTGTAGCTACACTGGCAACAACTCATTGGAATAGATCTGTAAAGTGAAATTGTTGATATTGAGTACCAGATGTCCACAATAAATACATTTCCAGGTTGTTCACTTCAGTTGATGGTAAGTCTGGTCCTGCTGACTGCAGACCCATTACTGGCTGGAAAAAGTCTTCCTATTTATTTTCACCAAAAAGAGATCCAACTTGTGTGCTTCAAAACAGCTGTGCAGTGCTAACAACATCAGGGAAGTGGGGACACCTGGGAGATGGCCTTCAAAAGCGTGCTCCCAACCTGAACTGACTTGATGGCATGGATGCACAAAGGGACTTTCCTATGCCTATGCTCAGTGGCAAAGTAGCTACCTCACCCTCTGTCCCTTGAGAAGAGAACAGAGCTCTAATTTAGATGCCTGAGCTGCCTTTGCAGTGCCTGGGGAGTGTTTAGCATCTTGGAAAGCCCTAGTTACCTGTGACAGCAAAGGTCCTGAGTATCCAAACTAATCAATGGGAAATGCTGATGTTAAAGGCACCTAAATCCCACACCTCCCTGAGCTTTATTCATGACTAACAACCTTGGTCTTTTGTTTATGATAGCTAACTACATGCCATCTGCCTGAAAATAAGCAGAATAGAAGAAGGGAAGACTAAGCAGGTGGTAATGGTTGCATGTTCTTTGCTATGATAGTATGATGACCATAGCCCAAAGTTTTGGTCTCTGTTATTGTAACTTTTCTGTGTTTTCTTCAATGACTACTTAGTGCAAAATAAGTAAGAAAGTCTTTGAACTTGGTCAGAGTCTCCTTTCTCTCAAGAAAGTTCCTTAACTGCTAGTAGGCTAGTATATCTAGCTGTAAGAAAGTCATTATTTCTGAATAATATAGCATTTTAACCCATGCGGCTGAAAGAAATCGCTCAGGAAGTTAGAAAGAAATTAGACTCTACTTTTTCCCTGACTGGTGAGAATTCTTTCAAGAGTGAACATTCGTTTACTAGGAGGGGTTCCCCCCAGTTGTATTTAGAAATGATAAACCTGCCATTTTTTGTTTTCGAGTTGATTGTGCCATAACAACCTCCCAGATACATGGATGAGGACTTGTAGTGTTTGGGATATGCTGGCAAGGTTGTAGAGTCTTAGTGTGGAATCAAAGGTATATCTGAAAACAGAAATAACAAAAACTAGTATTTTAAGAGTCAAAAACTCCAGGATCAGTTCAGGATTAGGCAAGTGAGCAGAAGCTTTGAGTTCTAAGATTTAGACTTGGTCACTGCAAATCTCCTAAGTGCTGCATCTGTATCCATGTTACACGCTTTTAATTAAAATTATGTCCTTGTTGCTGCTCAAGAAGTGGACATTGACGTGGAACCTAGTGTCAGGAAAGAAGGGTGTCACTGATAAGAACATTTCCTTAGCCATAGTACACTGTTTTCTTAGTATTATCAGTTTCTTTGTCTTTAGATTACTACATTTTCCATATATTAAATGGGAATAAGAAATATTCTAAAATGAGATTATTAAAGAAAAAAATGCTGGGGGAGCAGTAGATTTTATATTAATTTTTCTTCATGTAGGGATATAATTCAGGCTCCTGTATGAAGTTTTCCTCCAGCAGTCAAGGTCACTAGTCCTTTGATTCTAACTTTTGAAGACAGAAGAAAACACAAATCTGAGTAATTGTGCTTGTGATTCTCTGAATTTATTCACTTATCGAAAGAAATGAAGCACAATCAAGTCTCTCATGTGGAGAAGATTGCAGTCATAAACTCTAAAATGGTTGGATTACCTGTCTTGTCTCGTATTACCTTCTATGCTAGTTATCTGTAGTTTCAAAGCTACAAAAATAAAAGCTTTTTCTGTCTGAAATATTTTTCTAAGTTTTGCCTCTTGGTCATAAAAAATAATCTGATACTTCTTTTTTTGTAAGGTTTCTTGTAGGTTTTAGCTCTCCTTTAAGTCTTTAGTCTTAGGTTTGATTTTTGTCAGTTAACTTCACACCTCAAATACAGATTTTTCTCTTCAGGCTTCCACTTTTATTCTTCCATTTCAAACTTATCAAAACTATGGATGAGCATATTCTTTTTTTCATAATTATCAAGTTTATTCTTTTTTTTTTTTTCTCTTCCCCTTCAGGACCTTTCTGGTGACTCTCCTGGGTTTCAAGGCTGCAAGAACTACAATTAATTCAGAGTTCAAGCCTTTGTTTAAGACAGTGTCCTCAGGGTTACGAGGTATGTTAAATGGCAGAAGAAACATTATTGTTCTGTATTTCCAGTTCAACACATCATTGTATCAGAAGTGTTGTGGAACACCTGTCCCTGTCCCACTTAGACATCCAGACCTCAACTTCACAGAAGTCGCTTCTACAACCCCGTGGAGTTTTGTGGGATGTCCCTTTGATGTTGGCTATCTTGAAGCATCAGGGCCTCACATGCAACCAGAAATATGGCATAAGAGCACCACAATTCAGGGTTAGGCTCATTATTTATTCCTTTCTTCTTTAAGCAAATGACTGGAGCATGACTCAGTCCACTGTTAATCCTGTCTTTAAATGAGATTGATCCCTTTCTAAAGGCATGCACAGAATCCTCCCACAGTCTGGAACTTGACATTGTGTGTGTGGATTTTAGAGGTCTTTAACAAACCTGCAAGGAGATTTTCTTTGTCTTTATGGTTTTTTTCCCATGTAAACTCCTTACAGCTGAAACGCTTTCCAGAAGCACCCATTGATACCTGCACAAAAGAGCAATTTCTACCAAGTCAGCAGCTTGGTTTCCTTGTGGATTGCCAGGGACCATACCTAGCAGTTGCCAAGTTTTAGGGGGCCCCACTGCACCTAACTCACACCACACATCTCCCTACTTCAACATGAGACACTTTGCGTAGGAGGGGTTGAGCTGAGTTTGGCAGTGGTATTTCCCAGAAGTGAAATAATAGTCCCCAAAAGCATACACACCCCCTGGTCAGGGAGCCCCTGGAACATCCCAGCTCCTTGCAGAGGAGTTAGGATGTAACAAGCATCACAACTTGCATTGCCAGGCTGGAGGGTCCTTTCCCATTTCTTTTTAAGGAAACAGTCTGATATATTTTCTCCCTTCGTGGGAAATGTCAACATTTATGAAATGGGAGCAAACTGTTTAAATTTTTTATAGACTGAAAAGATTAAGCTTTGGCCAGCTCTAGTCAAAATTTCCCTGGTTCCCCATAAGCAAATGAATTTGAGTGAAAAACATAGTTGTCTGTAGTGCTGTATGAAGAAAGCTATCAACTTGTTCCCTGCAGTCCTACCTTGTTACTTGAGTATGCATAGGAATCTGAAGTGTATCTTTATAGGTCCATATTTCCACGACCTCCAGCATTCTTTCTCTTATTTGCTATTGTATTTCGTTACCTGAATACAGCTATGAGTCTAGTGGCATTTTAAAAAACTATTGTGTTTATATGCTCCAATTGCAGTTCTGATGAAGGAGATGAGATAAACCAGTGTTCTCATCTACGGGTCTCAAACACAATAAGGACAGATAAAGAAATGCAAAGAGCATTGCAAAACACTATTTATTACTATTTTCAGTGGTGGTGAGTACTCCAAATGAATCCCTGTACAGTTGAACTTTCACACAATTGATGCTTTTGGGACATGACTAGACCATAGCCACTCAATTCACTTCTGTATCTGAATCTCTAATGAAAAAAGAATACCAAGGCTTATGGTGGAATTTGTTTTAATCAAATATTTGTCTTATATTAAAGCTACAAAATAATCACTGTCCAGTTGTACGTGATGCAACAGGGCATACTGAAAAGCATTTCCAAATTTGTTGGAATGTGGTCACTGAGGGGTTCATTTTCTGCAAGGTCTTAAAATACAGCCATGTAGTAAAACAACCTTTATTTCATTGTCTGGTTACTCTGCCAAGTCCCTTCCTTACAGGAATGTTTATTAAATTTAGTTTCATAAAGTCTGTAAATATATATATATTTATACAGATGCATATATACAAATATATACATGAAAAAAGCAGACGAATACCAATTGAGAACTACAAGTGCATTGCCATGGCGTGCAGACATGCAATTAGAAAAGCAAAACTTGGCTTGAATTGAAATTGGCCAGAGATGTCAAAAACTCTGTGAAAGAGTACTTCAGCTATGTAAATAACAAGCACAAAGAGAAGGAAGGCTTACTGTTAAACAGAAGTGAGTAAGTTGCCATCAATGCTAAAAAGTCAGGAGTTCTCAAGACTTTCTTCACCTCTGTCTTTACCAGCAGTGTTGGGCCCAGGCCTTGGGAACAAAATCCCAGGTTGACAGAAACACAGACCCTACCACTGTCAGTGAAGGGAGCTTTGGTGGGCAAACTGCCACAGAAGCTCAGCTCATGCAGGTGGACACTGACAATGTCCACCTGAGGGTGTTAAGAGAGCTAGCTGACATTGTTGCAAGGTCACTCTCCTTAACTTTTGAGATCAAGGAAAGTCCCAGAAGACTGGAAGGAGGTTAGTGATACCTCCCTGTAGAAGAAAGGCTTAAAGGAAGATCCAGAATATTATAGGCCCATGAGTCTTACTTCAGTCTCTGAGGAAGTTATGGAATGAATCCTTCTGGGGACTACCAAAATTCCGATTAGACACCAGAGGAAAATTTTTCATAATGAGAATTATCAACCATGGGAATTATCTCCCTAGGGAGTGGTTAATTCCCCAAGATTGGACACTTTTAAGATTCAGCTGAAGAGGGTGCTGGGCTACCTTGTCTGTGCTTTTTCCAAGAAACATTGGACCAGATGATCCTTGAGGTCCCTTTCAACTTGGTATTCATGATTCTATGATTTTATTATACATTACTCTATTGCCTCAGAAGGTTGGCTGGACTACCAATTGCATCCTGTTTTTGGGGGAATTGCTACTTGTGCTAGAATTTCAGCTACATGCTAAAATGTGACAAAACAAGTTTGTTCTCCCTGTGAGAGGTTTTCTTCCCTGCTGATGACTGAATGTAGTTTTTGTGGACCAAAATACAGTGATCTCTCTCTCTCTCTCTTTTTTATGTTGTTGTTTTTTTTTTCTTTTAAACCAAGAGCACACAGTATTGACTTGATGATTCCAATGCAGCTGTCTGGCAGTGTTAATCAATGATCTCTGCTTGCTCACAATGTATTACCAGTGTTAGATCATGGCAACAAGAGCAGAACAAGCCTGGTGTAGCCTTGGCATAAATGAACGCTCTCCTAGTCACTCTGAACTGCATTTGGAGCAAATACTGTTTTCTGCATGTTTTAAACAAAAAATAACTTCTTCTTCTCTTCTCTTCTCTTCTCTTCTCTTCTCTTCTCTTCTCTTCTCTTCTCTTCTCTTCTCTTCTCTTCTCTTCTCTTCTCTTCTCTTCTCTTCTCTTCTCTTCTCTTCTCTTCTCTTCTCTTCTCTTCTCTTCTCTTCTCTTCTCTTCTCTTCTCTTCTCTTCTCTTCTCTTCTCTTCTCTTCTCTTTTCTCTTTCATATCTCTAAAAATTGCACCCAGTAAGAGATTCTGTTGTCTTCCGTAGTTAAATAATTGAATCTCAGTTGTTTCAGTATTCTTAATGGTAGTTCTGTAAGATCCGTGCTTGTTACAACTGAAAATTGAATAAAAAATTCCTTTGTGCTGACAGCTTCATTGTAATCAATGTTCAAAATATCAAAGGATGAATGCTAAACGTTCATAATGTAAAGTGTCAAGAGTGCAATCTGGGATAATAGAATACATGTCTTGCAAACTTGCACTTTAATATGGCGAACTACTTGGTCAGCAAGCAAATTAATTCATTTATGATCTGATATTATTGCAAGTAGCAGGTCAGCTTTTGCAGAGAGCTCTTTCTGCTGTTGAATTTTGCTACCACACAGTATCTTCTACATTTGTCAGTGCCTACCAGAAAATGAGTTTGTGGTCACAGTTTAAAGGTACGGCTTCAGTGTCTTCCCTCATGTATATACAGTTCACTGTGGGTTTTTTGTAAGATTTTTTTCCCAATGCATGTTAGCTCTTCAAAGGGACTAAAAAACATTAACTGTATTTATCTGATTATCCTTTCAAAGTACCAATTGTTGTATTGTATGAACTGATTGTGCAGATGTTTAAAACATGAACAGATGAATACAGTGAAATGTTGTCAATGGCGTGTTGTCTCCCACTGTTCCACAAAGAAACTTGAACATATTTTCTGGCAGCGCTGTTCATTTTCCCAGGGCAGATATTTGCAAGCCTACCTCTGTAGTTGTGAATATCAAAATGAATGGTAAATATTAACCTCTGAGAGCTAGAATAATGTGAAAAATTACAAAAGTAAATGTTAGCAGAAATATTTGTTACACCGGCAAAGAGAGAGACAGCGCTGAAAGGATTTATGTTATTTTTTGAGTCTTGGCTCACACACGTAAGTTGTGAATCTTTCGATTGAAGGGAAAGTACAGTCCAATTTTTCAAAAGGAGCCTTGAAGGTTTTTTTTCAAAGTTCAGTGACCTGATTGAAAGAACAGCTTTCTGTAAAAATAATTACGGAACAGGAAAAAAAGAAAATATTTCACATACTGTAAAAGTTACAACTGCAAACAGATTTCCATTGCCTTGCACAAAAAAAACCCCAACAAAAACAACAACCAAAACCAAAACAAATGGATGAACAGATTTTATTGCTCTTTCTTTAAGAAAAAATGAAATTTGGAAACTTTTTTGAGTTGGTTGACTTTATCCTCCTTAATTGATACTGCTTATGAAGAGTGCACATCCATAACTTATTACTTCTTCTGTTACTAATGCCCTATAGGTGGGTATAATGAAGTTCTTAGTAATACCAAAATGAGGTTACATAAGCAATTGCTAAAACTAAAGCCTGTAATTGAAAAAGTTTGAAGCAATTCTTTAAGAGGAGAGTTGAGATGTGACACCAGTCCATATTTTTGGAAATAAAGTGCTGGCTTTTGGTTGTGATGTCCATATGATTTGAACACTTCCCAAGAGAAATGCCTGTTACAGCTTTGCTCTGTTTTTAAGTGAGTTTCAAGAAAGTTTGATATCTGTATTGCAGTGACAAAAGTCTCAGGTCCCTTACAGTAGGTGAGATGCTTTCTGTTTCCACAAAAACATTATCAAACTGAATCCTTCTGCTTTTCTGCATTCTATGGGCACAAAGTACAATGTCTCTCTGACAAGGCCCTTTTCAGCACATTTCAAATTGTAGCTGAGCTGCTGTAATTGTCAGGAGACAGCAAAGAAGTTGGAGAGATGAACTTGCAGCCTCATGACAGCAATGTCATCTCCACCAGCTGCCTGTTTCTTCTTTATGGGCAATCTGGTAGTCTTCCTGACACAGACATCTCAGTGTCATACATTTCCTTTGTCCCATCCCAGAAGTAGCATCAGCAAAAATATACTGGAAGATCATACTGGGCTGGTAGCCAATGCAGATTTATGTCTTTGGTTTTTTTCTTTGTGAGCTGCCTTTGATTTAAAGATCAGCTTTTTATCACAGATGAGGTGTTGATCTAGGGACCAGGACTTGGCAGTGAGCTCCTGCTGACTGGCCTCTGGCAGGACATTTGGCCCAAACTCTGTTCATGTATTGGGTTTTTGCCTGTTTAAAATCCATTTGATTCTCTCTTCTCCTCGGAAATTGCCGCTAAGGGAGATTTTTGGTTTGTTTATTTTCACATGGATGGTGATTCACAACTTTTTGTGTGTGAGCCTTTTCTGACAGGAGGTGATGCAGAATGGCAACTCAATGTTCCAGTAGCACAAGGGTATGGATACTCCCGTATTCAGTGCTGATCAAGACAACCTCTATAACCAACAGTAGACAGATTATGATTTAAATGATTTTATACTGATTTGGGGAATGCTAATTACATCACCAGGTAATCTGCAGTTGGAGAATAATTTCACATTTATTCCACTGGCTAAAGTTGTTTCATTCGAGCAAAGGTTAAATCTAAATTTTACCCTACATGTTTTATCAAGGTAAAGTTGTTAAGACAATGCCAAAGTGAAAGCAACAAGCTTAAAGCAGCTCTTAGAATTTGTTACTAATGCCTCCACTTCTACAAATGTTCAGCTGGTTTATATCCCTGGCATTTGTTGGTTGGTTGTTGTTTCATCATTAACATTAGTACTGTCGTTAGATTCCCATGAAGTATTTAATATTTATTGCTACAGGTTGTATATTGACTTTCCCTTTTTGCTTCCTTGCTGCAGGGTGCACAAAGACCCTGAGTGTGCCCTTCCCCAGCAGTCAGAGAGGCAGAAGGGGCAAACTGCATTACGACCACCTTGTGAAAGTGGCCCAGCACTTAAAGGGCAGGATGTTCTTTGAGGGGTGGCGGTGGGGAACTGGGGGTGTTTGGTGGGGTTTTGCCTGCGTTACATTGCAGTGGATGTGCTTCCAGCACTCCCCAGCACATCCTACCCATGCAGTCTGGTGGGACTGGGAGGATTAATTAGAAAGCAAAACTTCCCTGTGAAGAGGAATGGAGGGCGAGCCCAGATTAGGAGGTTCAATTTATTCAGCTGGGCTGAGAAATGTTGCCCAAGCTGCTGTGCTGGCTCTCTGAGCTTGGTCTGGAGAGGTGCAGACTCTTGGTGGATCCAGGTGATAGTAAATTCCTCAGTTATTTGTAGACAATATGTCTAATTGTAGAATATTATATCCTGTTAGGACAAACCACAAATATTCACATGCTACTCATCTACCCCACCTCCATGGAGAGATAAAAGACATGGAGTGACTTCAGGTAATTTAGTTGTCAATTGACTGGACAACAACTTATTTAATTGTCAGCACAGACTAACACGAGATGTCAGAGTAGCTCTTGAGACAGCAGAGACATTGGGTTGCTTTCTTTTAGATGCTTATACCTTGATTAAATCCATGATAAACCGTTATTCCGTATTCTGGTTTAGGCTGTTTATTCATTTGGGATAGTTTCTCAGATGAGTGTTAGTTGAACCTTCCCATGGGATGCACAAGACTTGTTCATGGTCTCTATCCCCAGTGCCAGGACTGAAGCTGAAGCACTTGTGCCCAGCCCATACTCACCAAAGATAGTGCTGGAGGAATCACCATTGGCAGTGGCTTCTGGAAACCACAGAGAAAAGCCCGGTCGAGATATCTATTAAATATAGTTCAAACAACACTGCACCAGATATGTTATGAATATTTTAAAAATGAAATGGCTTCTTAAAATTAGGGATTGCCTACTGAAGGCAGTCATTAGCGCAGGTTTCATTAGAGTAGCAGTCTGTAACGAGTTATCAAGTTACGAACTGATTTAAATTATATCTATTAAAATATCCTTTTTACATAAAACAGGGGGCATCAGGGTTGTAAAATAGACTGGGGCTTAAAATGTAAGCTAATAAATATCTAAGAAGTTATGGTGTGTGTTTAAACTGATATAACTTACAATATACTAAGTAAATATTGTACCACGTAATCTGAACAGCCTTCAACAATCCTGGAAGCAGGTGTAGGGTGCTATATGGAACATTTTGCTCATGAATTTTCCAGGTTCTTCACACTGTGTGACCCCTCCTTGGTATTGTTGCTCCTCTAAAAGCACATTACTCAAACACACCATCTACTTGAGTGGAGCATCTGACTTACTTTCACCAAGTAATTCATTAAAAAGTTCTTCACGTGCCTTAGGTGGCTCATATTCATTATCCTCATTTAATAGTTTAGCCTAAGGATGTCTTTCAAAATAAATAATCATCCACAATGCTTAGATAGCATAGTTCTGTCTCTTTTTATAGCAAATTGAAATTATCTAAAAATATTTGACCAGATTTTGAATCATATGGCATACAGTATAGAACTTGCCCATTTTTTTTTAAACAGAGGATATATTATCCCACCAGTGTGATATCTCCCACACAGACAGAAATTCATCCAACACGTGTTCAAGTAATTTTCTTTCTCTGAATTTAACTGGCCACGTAGACTTTTAAACTACCCTTGCTACTTTAAATATAGTTTTAAATTGCACCTAATATTTGGTAGGCAATTCTTTAAAGCTGTTAGCACTTATTCACAGTGTAAGTAGGGGGATTTTTCTTTTTCATGTGTGCCTTTTGGGATGTTAAAGGATCCAAGTCTGGGGATGTAATCTCAATCCAGAACTGATCTTTGCAGTTTCCTGAAAGAGTGAAATGGGAAAAGTAAAATATTGCTTTATTAAAAATTGCTCAAAACACATCTTCCTTGTTAAATATGCAGAGCTATTCAAAGATATTACCTTTCTGGGAACAGTAACAATACTCTGATTGCCGAAGTTAATATTTCCAGTACTTGGTTTACTGCTAAGGAATAATTAGGACTTCAGGAGAACAAATGAATTCCTACATTTTCTGAGGATCAAAAAAATGAACGTCCTCTAACTGTGAAGGGTGAGAAGTTTGCGTCATTTAATATGATCATAGGATTCACTCATATTTGTAATTAAAAGAAACAGGTAGTAAAGTTAGGAAACATACCACCTTAGCAGTCAGAAAAGCCTAGGGTTAGCTGAAAAACAACGTACTGTACAACCAGAAAGATCATACTCTACTTATTGTGAAGGTAAGTCACCAGCATCAGAGACTGAAAGCAATGTTCTTCAGACTGTATTTTGTATAAATTTGATTTTGGTACTCATTCTTACAGTATTTACAATATTATAGTCTTTTCTCTCACAAATTAAATTAATATGGAGTCACTTATAGTAGAAGTCCCTACAAGCCTGAATCTCTTCCAGGATTCTTTTGCAAACTACGTTGTCTATACATTAATTATTCTATAATTCTCTCAGTGAAATCAATTCCACACACTGTATCTGCTAATGAGAGTCCACTAAATATTTTGCTATTGCACACACTCATTAGCTTGCTTTAATTTACAGGAAGTAATCAACCTGTGCCAAGCAGATAGTGTACAAAAGATGTCTTCAGCATTTATTGAATCTAAACATTCCTAACTCTTCCTCATGTCCAAAGGAGAGTCCCACACAACAGGCATATTACCGTTAAGGTTCCTGGGGAGCAGTTGCCTTCTGCAAGTGTGTTCTAGCCCCTAAACCAAAAAACTCCTGTGTTTCTGCTAAATGATTGAAGAATATCTTGTAAATCATTTACCTCTTCCTGCTGCTAGTTTTTGGCTGATAGCGTTTACTCCATTTCCAACATGATGGCAAAGTTAAATTTTCATTTTACTGAAAAAGAACAAAATAAGGAGAACCTTTCTGCTTGTTATTGCCTAATCTTTCCAGAAAGAGTTGTTTCTCAATTCCATGCATCACAGATGTCCTGTCAGGGCTCATATACACTGAGTGAAGTATTTGCATGCCGGTGCCTGCTGATAGAGTGAGCATGTTTGTCTACAAAATGCTTTTAAATGAACTAATACATGATTCATGTGGACTCCTTTGAGCACAACACCAATCTGTCTGGACGCAGTTTGCTGTAGGCTTGACAATAGAAACATTTCTCTAGGTGTGACAGGTAAAATCAACCTCTGGAAATGCAGGGAGAGAGTAGTACCCATGGCCCAGTGTATCTGAAACCTACACTGGGTTACTTCATGAAACAGAAGCATGCTCTGTGTTGGAGGTTGTGTTTGAGATATTCCTCATACCATCTCTCTTTGGATGCTTGTGGCATGAGCTATACACAATCTGTATCTGCTCAGTCATGCTTGAGCAGGAAAGGATAGTGCACTACCTTTATTATTTATACAAGGATACAATAAGATTCTTTGCAGTCAAAGAGAAAAAAAAAGTGATCCCAAGTATGCTGCTTCCTATTGAACTAAATAGATTTTTCAATCAGGTCTCTCTTCCTTTGGGTAATTGACTTAACAGTGTGGGCAAACTAATTTCAGATAAACCATAGCTGGGATTTTCCAGGGAGCACAAGGATGTTAGAGAGTCAACTCCAGTGCAGCAAGAGCAGGGCAAATATCTTAATTCCTCTGGCTTTCTAGGCACATCACAACCCAAATGTTTAGACCTGGAGCTGAACTGGGAAGCTGTTACGTAAGCAAAACTCGCACTGAAGTCAGTCAAAGCACTGATTCAGAAAAGACAGCAGAAATTAGTTCAAAATATTCCCAAGTGCTTGCAAATGTGTTATATGCACATAACCTCCTCCCAACATTTAATAACCTAATATGAATGTTGCTCTTTGCAATGCATTATTGTTCAAATCTTTGTGTGATATTTGGCATGAGTACTTCTTTTTTGATCTCATCTGGGTATAAAAGCCATTGAAACAAGTTTATTTTCCGGTGACCCATCCAGAACCCCACTCCAGTGGTGAAAGACTGGTGAGTAAAATTGGCATTACTCTGTAGTATGAAAATATCGACTTCACCCTACCCTAAAACAAACAGGTAACTCTGTTTATATTAAAACTCTTTCTGTGAAGTCTGTTGAAAATGCAGGGAACTTGGAGCACTTTTAAATTCTTTTTAAGTCATAAACAGGCAGGAAAAAAATGCACACTGTGATTTGCAGCTAAGAGGTTCTTCGGGCATTGTTCCTTCTCAGTTTTCCCAGTTTCAGAGCCCTAGAGAGACAAGGAAAACTGCATTCCCTTGTCCAGACTGGCAGCAAAGCAAAGGCCAGAGGAGGAGCCCGAGGGCTGTATTTTTAGATCGGTTGGCTTTTGTCTTGTTGAAGCAGGCAACTTAATACATTTTAACTCCCTCCAATGTTGAGCTTATTAAATCCTAAATCTTTTACATAGGACGCTGTACCTGTACTAATGTACAGAAGAAAGAATTCTTCCAATGTTATTTTAGGAAATGAAAAATATACACTTTAAGAATCTGTAGCTGTTTTTCATTGCTGAAATATTATATTCTGCAGACTGAATACATAAAAATATCATTACTATTAAAGAAAATATATAGAAAGTTCTTGCATCACATATTTTGGTGCCTTAGTCATATAACTTATGTAATTAAAGATAAAATCAACTACAAAATAATTAAAAGGAAATTATTCCTCAGTTGCCAGTTTCAACCATCATGAAATCAAGGAACATGATAGATACTGCTCTGAATTATTTACAAGTCATGAATGAAAGGAGAAGTACGTATCTATGTAACTTTTCTCTCCCAGATAAATCTTAATAAAAATATTTGTGGTGCTGTCCAATACAAAAATGTAGTATTTTTCCTTTATGCAACTGTTTGCAGAGCTGGTGAATTTAAAATATATTGTTCATATTTTCTCTGCTATTCTGTTAACCTGGATGGCCTTGTTGACATATCCTGAGTTATCATTCAAAATTTTGAACTCTGATTTGGCACGGTTTTGCTGCTGGTGGAAAGTGCATGTCTGAAATGGTGCTTAGCACTGGATGGTCTGGAAAGTTTAGCTTAGATTTGTGCAAATAAAAGGCACAAACTTGAGATTAAGAGAATTAAAGGGAAAAAAATATATACCTTTGCCACTTGAAAAACAAGCAACATCATTGTTCCTTTTTGTAGTCCAAATAGAAACCTTTGATTAGGAGATTGTTTGCAATACCCAATAAAAGAATTCACTTAGATAGATTTTCTAAGTTCAAGTAAAAGTCTGTGTACTTTTTCCAGGTTTGTTCAGAAATAAGCAGAAAAGTCAGAGTAGATGAGGGAAATATCTTTTTTTCTCTTTGCTGCTCCCATTTTCCTTATTTGGTTACTTGCCTGGTTTTATAACCTGGGTTATGGAAGGCAATCTTTCTACCATAACTTTATGCCAACTCAAATATTCTTTCGCAAAGAGTTATATTAATATGATAGTTTCTAGATATTATCATGTAGAAGGAAGGAGTGGCTACCCATAAAAGCACCTGAATACAAAAGGGGATTCAGGATGTTACAGTAATTTTTTAAAATAAATATTAATGACAAGATTTAGCTGTTTCTCCTTCATTTTCTCTGTAAATGCTGAAAATAACACTAAAAAAGAACTTTTTTTTCTTTTTATTATAGTACATGACTATGTAACTCAAAATAAAGTTAGGCCACAGTGAAGAAATATGCAGCAATTTTCTTTTAGATCCTCCAGTGTAAAGTATGGGCATACCTTGGATCAACTTTGATAAGCTGATAAGTATATTAATACTAAATCTGCCAGATTTAGCCAGTGCCACTCACTGCAATTTCAGTTTCTAGTAGTTGGTTCAAAACTTCAAGAAACCATAAGAAAAAAAAAAATCAAGCATGAAAAAGAAAGAAAAACCTTACAAGGATTTCCACTCCTGTCTGGTGATAACCCTAAATGCAGGACTGGGGATATTACTGTCACAACTAGAAGAAAAACTCGGGAACCTGATATCTGTCTGCTGCTCCTGCAGCAAGGTGGAAAAGCCAGGTGGGAACCTCATGGAGAAAACAAGTGGAAAGGAGATAGAGCACCAGGTGCTGGACCTGCTGAATGTTACATCCCATGGCTGCTTTGACAAAGTGTACCACAGATGTAATCTGGGGCCTCTCTCTGTGGCTTAGGATGACACATTGGTCCTTCAGTCCTCTGGAAACGGGGATTATTTCTTGAGGATAGTGCAGACCAGCTATATCTCCCCATTGCTCATATGTCTTAACAGAGATTAGGGCACCCTCTGCTCTGCTGGCAAGTTCTTGCATACTTCAAACCTTACATCTTATAATTGTTCCTCTTAATTTAGAGGAGTAAAACAAGAACATTATTTCAGGTGTTTAGCCTTCTACCATGCTCAGAAGATATGCTACTGTGCTCAATCACAGCAATACAGTGACCGAAAAAAGAAACACATGGAAATAGGTATAGCAGTCTGGACTGACTGGTAATCTAGATATTTTTGAAATATTGGTTTGAGATGGCTAAATATCAAGTCATATACTAGGGCACAGCTATATGAGGCAGAATATTTCAGGTGCAAGTTGGTTGTCTCCGAACAAGCCCACTAGCAGAAATGTAGTGAACAAACACTTGAAGACACAAAGAAAATTTTTTGCCTCATACCGTTGGTTGACTTAATTCTGCCAACTCCCTCTAGTACTCACTTCCAGGTTCTTCCTTGCTGTTTGTTTCTTGTCTGTTACCATTTACATGATCTCTAATTAGCCTTCTGCTCTGCTTGTCTGTGCTCCTTTCTTACCCCATAAAGCGGGACAAAGAAAGCATAATAATATGAATGGTTGTTTTGGGTTTGGTTTTTTTTTCAGAGAATAGGGTTGGATCTCTTAGTGTTGAAGAGTTCCATTTACCTATTTCTGTGCTGATTTGCAAGTTGATTTTGAGTTGTATCACTCTTGCTTATAATTTCTCCTTGCAAGCTTCATCCCATGTTATGCCATTGGCAGGTCCCATCCTTTCACACGCTTCTTCCAGGTCATTGATGCTTAGAGTGAATAGTGCTGTCCTGACGTTGATCTTGTTGTGCTCCAGCAGTCACTAAGAACAAACAATATTAGGTTATAGCATTGATTGCATGGATTTCAATTTTTTCCCAATCTCGTTCTTGTTAAGCACTTTGTAAAATACATCATGTCACATGCCCATCTCTTCAGTTTCATGGCAAAATGAATCCAAAGCGGACAATTGCCTTCATACCGGGAAAATTCATCCTCCCAAGTGCCAAGGAGTTAGCAGCATTTAATTCAGAGTCATATGCTCTGGGGAAACTCAAGGGCAGCCTGTAGCATCCAGTATGGTACTTCAAATTATCATAATTTGCCAACAACTGGACAAGCTTGCTACTGAAAATGTGTATCACAATCTAATAAAAACCTATTAAAACTTTTAAAGTCACTCTTGTGCTCTCAGGGGAGTATTATGCAATCCCTGCCACCGCGGCAAAAGCCCATCTCCTTCCAGCTAATCTGCTGTGAAAGCAAGGTGTAGGCAAAGCCAGGCATGCCTAAACGGCTTTTCATGTCCTCACCAGTGAGCACTATTTTTGGATGAAGTCCGGACTCTTTTGGTAGACGTAGAAGTCACTAATAATACTTTTCAAAGTAGCTGTACTGTGATTTGATAAGAGAAAAGATAATGTGGCCATGAGGCTTAGGATGTATAAACACACACAATTTCATTAAGTGCTCTTCCTAATTATTTTATATATTAATGCACTGCCGTCATCGCTTGCCAGATAGTCTTTCATACTCAGTACAGAGTTAAAGTTGTCAAAGCAAATTTTGCTACTTCCATCAAGGTACAGTTTAGAAGGGTTCATTTCCTCTACATACAAGCATAATAAAACAGAAATGGCAATCAAATGTAAACATTATTGAGACAAGTGGAACTTTGAAAATAATAGCTTTAAAAAATGGAGCACTTCAAAATATAATGGTCAGGTTAGGTAGAAGGCTCATGTGTGTTTACTTGAAAAGGTGTTCAGCCTGGGTTTAGGGCTGCCTAGCAAAGAAGACTCAGTGGTTACAAAAGTGGGTAGAACTTTTTTTTTTATGCCTAACAATCAAACTTAATATTCCTGACAGTAAAGTTTTCTTATTGGAAGACATCACTGTTCTTGGGTATAATATAAATTTCAACATTTCTGACTCCTCTTAGTAGATTTAATCATCATCAAAATATGTGGTGTCTTGACCCCACCCACAAAGTCCAAAATATTGAGATGAACAGAGCTTGCATGGGTACACAGATCTGCTTGCATGATCAGCACCAAAAAGTTCACTGTAATCATTCTTTTCTTCCTTAATCTTAAGTAATTTTGGAGTTCGTGTATTTAAGTCAACAGAACCATAATGTGTACAGATGAAATATGGGCATCTGACTCTTTATTCATCTAAGATTATGAAAAGCTGGGGCATAGAACTGCGAAATCAGGACTGATCACGGGGAAAAATTGCAGGAGCTTGAAAAGAGAAATACCTTTGTTATTCTTTCTCAACTTCCATAATACCGAGCAAAATATTTTAAGAAACATTTTAGTGACATGATGAATGTAAACCATTTAAAAGTTTTATTGAGCATTACTCTAGTGCAAATCTTAAAAGTACTATAGATATATCAAGATTTTCAGTAAGGTTCCATGTAGTATTATGAGTAAATGTAAAATTGATTTCATATTGGAAATAGGTGCTAGGCAGATTTTGCATATCGGGTAGAGCAATGAAATTACATTTATTGCTGAGGGTTTTTCTATATGTGTCTTTTTTTTTTAAAAAAAAAAAAAAAGCACTTCAGCTCAGGTAATAATTGTACAGTCTATTATAATGATCCCAAGAGGTGCTTAACAGTACTACAATTCTAAGTTTTTACACTTTTATTTTTCATTTGAAGAAAAACTTGTCACAATAAAAGTGATGCATGAACAGAACATGACTTCCTTTTTTTTATTATGCATATTTAGATTATTTCCATGAAATTGCTTATCAAATCCCATAGGCCTTTAAAGATAACTGAACAGTTACCCATTTGTGTTAATTCTGGGATATTGTGCAAGAATTTGTGATGGGACAACGAGGAGATAAATTGCTCTCTGGGCTTAATATAATTTTTTTTTTTTGTATAGAAGGGGCAGGTTTTTAAAGCTCTGTAAGGACCACCTTCTGGGGTATTCGAGACAACTGGATTGTCAGAACAGGAGTCAGATTCTCTGAGGGTCAAACAATCCCATTAGTTTGTCTGTCCATATTTATAGGTGTTTAAGTACCTAAAAAATACTGATACGGAGTTTTAAGTACTGTTGTACTTTGGCAGATACACTCACCGTAACTATATCCCTTGTTTTAGGAGTACAAAAGTTTGATTTCACACTCTACTTAGAATTTTCTGCCTTGACACGTTAAAAAGTAAATCTTCATACACAAGTTAATTTAAGATACTCCTACTCCCTTTTCTTTTCTCCAATTAGCTAGGCTTTTCCAGTTTCTGCCATGAATTTTTTCTGTGTGGGTTTATGTTTTTTTACCATCACTGGCCCATCACTCAATTTATGATACCACGCTCATGGTGACCCTCCAGAGAAAAACAGCAGCAGTTAAGTGCCATATGCTGGCCTTTCCAACAAACCTGACTGACCCATGACTCTCGTTGATTGATGGTATGAAAAAACATGTGCCTGGTGCATAAATGAACTCAGGCTGGGATGATACAGTGATAATTAGGCTGAGGGGTGGTGTTGTAGTCCCTAAAATTGGGCTTGCCATTGACTACCGTTGCTTGTCCCGCACAGTTCCCAGGGACGGTGCGTGATGAGGTGGAACGTTGGTTTGAGGAGTGGTGAAGCAGTGGCTTCTGCCAGTCACAGCACATTGGGCAATGTTCAAGGCTGTCAGCTCAGCTGTGCCCAGTGCTTCCAGGATGAGTGAGCAGGATGCATCTACAAGCGTGCATTAAAGATTTAGAAGAAGGCACACTGCAGTTCATCTGCTGTTGCAGTCGTAGCACCAACTCTGAACATGCTTTGCCCCAAGACTCTCTCACGGCACTGGACTGTGTCATCGAGTGGTGCCAGCTGAACTCATGCAGTAAAGAAGAGTGATTATACATCCTGTATGTAATCATGGAACATATGTTAGAATGGCACATGAAATCTGGGCACACTTTACTCGTGTAGTAAAGACCAGAAAAATTATGACCAAGCTACAGAAGGAAAACTACTTGCCAAAATTTCCCAAACCAGGCAGGAGGTTCCAGCGAGCTGAAACTCCACATGGTATATTCTTGAGGGGGTTTTGGAACAGAAACCTGGATATGTCTATAGCATGTTGGCAACGCTCATGATATAAAGAGCAGATGTCCTCACCTCCACCCACACGATTATGGATGCCAGTTTTTCTAATATCTTCTGCCTGATGAACTGTCCAGTTGCAAGAATTTAGGCAGAAAAATATAAATGGTATTTCTGAATAGGGACATTTTACTAGATGCTAACCTTCCAGAACTGCACAATAAGGCAGCACTGGTCAAATGAAAAGGACAAAGTGGATCAAACGAAACCACAATTTTTCTTGGGAAGGAATTTTAAATGTATAAATATTTTTAAAAGGGAGATTTCTGAAAACCCATGATTATTCAAATTTATTAAGGAGCTCAAAGAATAAGAGGAGAAATACCTGCTTTGAGAAAAAGCAGCTTAAAAAGTATTAGAATTAAAAAGAATTACGGTAGATGTCCTTTCATAGATGGCAATAGTAAGACAACAGTCAATAGGGTGGAATGTTAAATAAATATTTTGGGTTTACACTGCAGAAAGAGGTCAGTTTCATTACTTTTATGACATGACGATTGTCAAACTTTTCATGTTAGTAACAAATCTAACAAATATGTCTTGGCAACCAAGAGGGCCAACCATATCTAGGGGTGCATCAAGCACAGCATTGCCTTGCCAGTCAAGGGAGGTCCCACTTTACTCTGCACTGGTGCAGCCCCACCTTAAATATTGTGTTCAGTGTTGGGCATGACAATATAAAAAAAACATTGAACTACTGCAGAACGTCCAGAGAAGGGCCAAAAAGCTGGTGAAGGGTCTAGACAAGAAATCATGTGAGGAGAGGCTGAAGTCACTTGGTCTGTTCAGCCCAGAGAAGAGGAGACTGAGGGAGGACCTCAGAGCCATTCACTGTTTCCTCACAAAGGAAGGAGGAGAAGCAGGCACTGGTCTCTTGTCTCTGGTGACCAATGACAGGACTTGAGAGAATGGCAGGAAGAAGTGTCAGATGAGGTTTCAGTGAGATACGTCCTCTTCACCCAGAGGGTGGTGGATCACTGAAACAGCTCCCCAGGGAAGCAGTCATGGTGCCAAGCCTGACAATATTCCAGAAGCATTTGGACAACACTGTCAGACACACGGTGTGAGTGTTGGTGTTGTCCTATGCAGGGACAGGCACTTGACATGATGATCCATGTGGGTCCCTTTCAACTCAGGTCATTCTATGATTCTATGAAGTCAGGGCAATGGCAAACTATAGTTACTAAGATTTAGTTCCATGTGAAAAGCTGGCCTGTAAACTTAACTATTTAATCATTGAAACACTCATGGTGAGAACTCCACAGCTGCCATTTGGTGTGGTTAGTTGTTGCTCTGTGACTCAGTAATCAGCGCATGGTTATAAAGCCTATCATTTAATAAGCACCAAATTGTTGACTGGAACCAGGACTTACAAACATTTGGCAGGTTCCTTGGCATGATTCTGTTTATTGTGTATATTCACTACCTGGAAGAAGGCATAAAATTATCAATGATGATGTACCAATGTGCAAGGATGGCAGACAGAGGAGGATGGAGTTTAGAGACAATAAGCAAAGGAAAATTTTCCTGTTAAGTTGGAAGAGTATCTGCCCCAGGCTCCTAGTGTGATGCAGCAGCGGGAAGCACGGGTGCTGAGGTACCAGATATGATGGTTATACAGAACTCGATACTTTACTCCATTAGCGGGCATGCCTAGGGGATGACATAGGCTGCTCACCACAAAGGCTGTGGTTCAGTAGAAGAGGTTTCTGAGGGAAAAACAGGCTAATGATTGATGAACATATTTTATAGGAAAGAATTTCATGGTTTGGTTTATTTAGTTTATCAAAGGGAAGGCTAAGGATGACTTGACCATGGCCTATACACACCCACATGATGAAATGAACTTTAATAATGCGTACTTTCATCTTTTAGACAAAGATATAACAAGCTCAGTGGTTGGAAATAAATTCAGCAGAGTAATTGAGGTACATGTCTTTCAATGTTGAGAGTAATGATCTGATACAAGACCATACTAGAAAGCATGTAATCAATTTTGAATTATTTTAAGATAAGTTCTTGTTCTCAAAAATATATTTTTTCTAATTCAGGCTGAAAGAGGAAATTCAGTGCAGAGGCCAAACTATCCTATCACAGTCAGTCCTTCTGGCTTTACAGTTTGTAAATCTGGTAGTGTGAGAAAGGACAGGCTGCCAGCAAACCAGTGTTCACAGCTCATACTAAAAAAAGGGTAACATACTACTTGTTACCAAAGCATATTTACAAATACAAAACAAGCCTGCACCCTGGCAGACACATTGGCAGAAAACTTGGTGTTCGTGCTGCTCCCAGGATCTTCCCCACGGATGCCAAGGCTGGAAGCTTGAGCAGCCAAAAATCATCCTCCCCACACTCCCTCTGCATTCAGGAGGTCATGCATGATCCCTTCCTCCTGCCTTGCAAAACTCCCGATATCTTGGAGAGAAAAAAAAATGTGGTTTGCAACAAACTGCTTAAAATGCCTTTCAGTACATCCAGGAACTGTTAAGTAGGACAGGTAGGTGCGTTTCGTGCCTCACATGGCATGGAAAATTTAGAAAAGAAGGGTGAGCACATGCCCACATTGCACATGGTCTAGCTGGTGATTTCCCTGATGCAACGTTGCACTGGCTAAGATGACAGATGTGCTCTCAGAAGGGTTGATAGAGCAAACAAAATAGTGGGGAGGAAGAAGGTGGATGAAATATTGTTATCTTGCCTCAGGTGAGAACTGGAGATGAAGACAAGTGCATCTCTTGCCTCCTGAGTGAGCCTTCCCACAGGCTACTCTGGAGCAGCCCAAATTTCAGCCCTGTATGACCTCTTTTCAGTGCATGACATTAGTCTGGTAATTTCCCTTCACTTTATTGGCTTAGCTTAATTAAACTTCTGTTATCATTCTTCTTCCATTTAAGGATTTATTTTTACTACTGGAATTAATAAAAAAATGGGGGCACCGGGAACAAATGGAAGTGTCAATGGGCACTTGCTCAATTACATTTGTGTGGTTAAATTTTGGGGTGGGTTCTAGTTTGCAGCCACTGGATATCCAATAAACTAAACCTTATTATATTGGACAGAAAGTTGCCATGAAAAGAAACACACCTGTTAAATCAAATAACTAAGATGTGAGAATGAGATTTCTAAAAGCAGTTATACAAGAAAGCAGTCTGCAACTTCTATGTCAAGTTCATCAAGGCATTCTTGTTCTCTCACAGCATATAACCTATGTAAATGGCACCAATAAAAATATTCCAATTTCCATCTATATTTGATTACCTTACAGTGAGTACAGAATATAATAAACTCCCAGTTCTATAATGAATTCGCATAAACAAACAACTACCCTAGTCCCCAAGCAGGCCTTCCCTAAAAGAAATTGAGAATAATTTGGGGATATAAACTCTCTGTGTGTTACTTGGAAGTATGTTACATTAGCATCATTTGGTTTTGCTGGTATTATATGTACAATATTTGTTCCTGGTGAGTAGCTTAAAACAACAGTCAATTGGTAAGTAAAGGAGCGCACGGTTTTCCCTGTGCAAAGGAAAGAAGAAATTTGCATTTTTATCCCATCAATTTCTTCCCTTAAAATAGGTAAAAGGAAAAAGGAAGTAGTTACTTAGTCAAAATGTTTTTGCCCAGTGGAGTTCTGGTAATAAAGAGTAAAAATGCACAAGATAATTGTTAACACTTTGCAGAAGTGCCCCTGTAGCGTTTGACGAGGAGCTCACCAGCTTCGCCCCAGGGACCGGGTGTGGGGGCTCTGCACTGCTCTTCATCTCACAAAGAAAAGGAGCTGGTAACGCCGCCGTGGAGATGCCTTCTCTTTTACATTCTTATGTGTCCTGAGCAGCCTTTATAATTACCCACTATTTGAGAGCAGCCTAGGAGGTTCTATTTACCTTGCATTAGCCACGGAAAGCCTGTAGGGGGAGATTTGTTATTACTCTTTAAAGTAAGTGAGGCGGAGAAGAATTGTAATGCTTATGGGTATTATTTCTTGCTGGAGGTTTCCCTTTCTTAAATGCTCCAACCTTTGAATTAGATGAAAAGACCAGATGCTACTGCAATATTAAATCTAAATAGACTTTTTTTTGTATATATCTAATTCTTAATATAAGGATATAAGTTTTGATATAAATTAGTAGATATAATTGTTTAGGTGTGAGGCACTTGTGATGATTTCCAGTCTTCAAACCCTGCAGAGCAGGAGAACTGAGCCTCCTTTCTGGTCTGTTCTTGGACCAGCCTGAAGCAGCAGCCAGTTCTTGAGCATTGTCAGTTGTCATCATGATCCTTGAATTGCACACACTGGTGCAACTCAGCCCCTTGGAGAGATGAGGAAGGGGAGGTGAAGGGGAGGATTTCCCTGGGGGTACAGCCTCTTCTACCACCCAGCTACTTTCAGTGACCTCCCAGAGTGGATGCTTGCACCACATGAATGCTGGAGACCAAAAAAGCAATCAGGAGGATCTGAGAGGGGATGTAATAAAATGCAACAATTTGCATGCAAGTTGGAGTAGTTGCCTAGGGAGGAGGCTGATGCAGGCGGCCGCATCGCTGCTGGATTCTGCCTGCTTTTCAGCCCTTTACCAGAGTCTGTGTTGGTGCTGCCATGGCATTTCTTTCTGTACAAAGCTCTTTTATCTGTGTCATTTCAAGAAATACCCTGTATTTTCCAAGGTACTTATTTGTACAGATGAACCTGACAAAGGAGGTGATTTTATAGCATATTATAGTCAATTTCGGTTTAAAGTGACACCAAGTAGTAGTGGTTGAGTATTTTTCTTTGGAAACCCAAGAAGAAAAGCACGGTGGATCAGGGCACATTTTATGTATGAAGTGTATGGATCTCACCTATTGTACTAATAATTTGTATTTTTCTACATGTGAACGAAACCCCTGAGTTTGTAGTTGCTCATGTACAAGTTTAACTTCACACGTATGACTGTTGTGCTATAGCAATGAGATTAGAAACCCTATTGTTAGCAGAAATCAGGAACTAAAAACCCTGAACAGCCCTTTCACATACTTCTCCATTACACAGTCCTGTCTTGAGTATTCATGTATCGAGGAGGAGAGACTGGAAGGAAAATAACATAACATCCCTAAGAAATTTGCGATTTATTTTTTTAAGAAGTGAGGAGCAGGTTACTTACACTGTCTCTACTTTATGGAACAAGAAACCAAACACCATAAGTGGAAAAGGCAAACAGTTGCTTTACTCATGAGAACTTTCAAAGTAACACCTTTCAAAGCCTTTTAACCCACAGACATCTGCAGGCATTGCAACGCCTTGTACCAGCCTCAATTTCTGAATCCAGGAAATCCCAAGTTTTTTAATTTGGTGGAAAAAAATATCCAGAGCCATTAAAAAGTGACTCTGCAACTTAATATGCTACTGAAGTGTTTAGATTTAAATGCATTTTATACATCTTTGTGTAAGATATGCTTAGTACCTCATCCTTGGTGCCACCACAGCGACACAGGTTTCTGGAAAGCACAAAGTCCCCCAAGACAAATGCTGGGGTCTGAGCAGTGTGGTAACACTGGATGATTTTTGTAGCTCTCAGCATTGGACAAATCTGTGGGTAAAGCTGGTTGTGTGTGTAGAGGTAGGCTGCTGAGCCATCTGGGAAAAGGCATCCTCTGAGATGCTGAAGGTAAGTTAACAACAGTCATTAGGTTAAGGATCTGATAAATAAGGAACTGTGTGGGTACAACAGATGGTACAATGTTCCACCTCTAGCGTCATTTTGAACAGTTGGACGTTGTAGTAGGATTGAACCATCATATGGCTAGAAGTCTTTGCTGTAGGCCCAATCATACTGAGTACTTGCACTGGGAGTTGGAAGCATACGGAAAGAAGCTGGGCAGTTTGCAGCTTGCTGGGTGATCACAGGTAGGATCCTGTAAGGATTCAGTGATTCTGCAGGCATGGCAGGAACAACTAGGAGATTTCATTTTGCATGTCAGTCATGTACAGTTGGTTCTTACAATTAGAAAAAAATCCTGGAGATGTTTTGCCTTGTTCTGAGCACGTGCAGCACTCATCAGGACTCATCTTGCAGACGGGGAGGCAAAGTCCCACAGATCTATTAGTGTGCTGCATCAATAGCAAGCTCATTGACCAATTGGCTTCATCATCACCATCACAAGCTATTACTAAAAATAATTTAAACAGGCCTCCATACAATAAAGCACACTGTCAATTAAGGGGCTATTTCTCTGCATGTCAACATGTCAAACAGCCATTGTCTAAGTTCAATAACCCTCTCTAATTAAGTATTTACTAGATTCCACTATTAAGCCACTATTAAGCATTTTAAAAACCTTTTGTTTATTATGTATTAACCTATAGTCCTTTCAGGCTATTGGATAAGTAAGTTAAGTTATTACAGGTACTTTTGTTTCAATACTTTTAATACTGCTGAAAAACAGGAAAGTTACTCAAAGAAATGTAAGTAATATTAAAAGTCCTGTAAATCCAGGTAGGACATGTAGGCTGAGAATTAAAAGCATGCATCAGCACTGAATGTTAATATATCCATTCCAGAGTCTTCCTCTTTCCCAATCCTCCCTTTCTCGTGGGGACAGGAACAAAGGGCAGCTCTCATTCCTTTACTCAGAATGAAGTTAGGATTCCATTCCTTGCATCTGTTCCAATCCTTTTTCCCAATTTCTCTTTCAGTCCAATACAGATCTGGGTGAATGATAGTTTCATCTACATGAACATCACTTTATTTGCCATTAATTTGATAAAGATTTCCCCACCATTGCAATATGTGAATATGTTTACATAGGGAAACAGCAGTGAATCCAGTAGCCTAATCGGAATCCACAAAGGAACTCTGAAGTGCTTACAATCCTCTGCTCCCTTTTGGATTTCTCCCAATACCTTCACTTAATGATCACAACTCGAAAATGCTCTCATTGAACCAAATGTCTTAGACTAATTATGTGTTAGTATCTGATAACATTTTGCCACAAAAATGTTTGTTTGAATGTATCTTATCAAAGTAATGTTTGTGTCTAGGATTAGCCACTGCTTGGCTAAAGATTTATGTAATCAGCTTATTTTAAGATTAATTCATGAAAAAAGAATACAAATACCTATTACCACTTAATTTGTATAATAGATATTTACTATATTTTAACAGTGCAATTAAAAATTAATATGGACTGTAAAACCATAAGGTCATGTAAACACTCCACTATTTATTTGGTAGTTCACTTATCTTTTATCCCAAGATGTGATTATACAGTGCAGACCTTTCAGGTTTGCAGAATAGAGAAAGGTCACAAGTGAAATGAGATGAATATTCTCAACTCACTCCCAAGCAGACATGTACACAGCAATGCACTGTCTCTGCTCATTCATCACTCTCTGGCTTGAGAGGTGGCAGAGGTTTTGGAACATGGAGGTGGATTGATGGAGCCCGAGAGGTGAGTTGTCCCTTGGGTGGAAAGCTAAAACTACTGAAAGAGCAGTCGGATAAAACTGTCTGTTGCCCCAGTCTTTTCTCTAGTTCAGGCTCTACTTTGTGAGCAGATAGTGCTTTTTTTATGTGTTTGATCGTAAGGGTTTGGCCTTGACTATAAGGTTAAAATGTCAGCAGCTTCAGAGTCTGCTGTATTCGTTTTCTTTATGCACATTCGAGCTTCCTAAAAGTTGCTATTCAGATTATATCTTTAACTAGCTCTTCTTTTCCTTGCAGGTTTTTTTCTCTGTCCACCTGTGTTCAGGCTTTCAGTGTGCCTCAGAAGCCTGATGTGTTTTTGCGGACGTTGGAAAACAGATCTTGCTGCAAGCTGCCTTCCCAATGTCCCTCTTCAAAGAATTACCACTGCAATGCAAACTCCCTTGGGGGTCACCCTGCCTGGGGCAGGAAGTTGGGATGAGCTGAAAATTCTCCTCTGTTCAGTTTGGTGCAGTTCCAACTCCCACTAAAGCTGATGGTAAATCTATTACTGTGATCCTATCAGCAACCAATGTTTGATACTCATCCAAAGAGTTTTACCCTTAAGGTCTGCAAAACTAGACTCAAAACATTTTAGGAAAACTTGTTAGATGGATTTTTGGTAGTTTAGCATGCCTGTGGACTAAAAATAACAAAAGATTAATTTTTGTTTCAATGTTTTGGTGTTCTAGCTTCAGTTTGAGGTTAAATCTAGAAGGGCACAGCTCTTCAAAATTACACAATTCGTAAATGAGTTTTTTGGTTTTGCTGATCTTCAAACAAATTTGTGTTTCAAGATTAATTTTAATCCAAACAAAAATATTTCCTCTGTGAAAAGCTCCCAAATATCAAATTCAAGCTGATTTAAAACTGCAGTTATTCACCTGAATTTCTGAACTCAAAAACTTAAATGCAAGAGAGAAAGCCAAAATTTATCTCCCGATGGCTTTATTACCATTTCAGAAAGAGGTCCTTCGTCTTTTATAGGCATAGTCCGCGTCATCCTTTAATAATTCAGGCTTGGCTAGCAAAGCATGAACGTGTCATAGCTAAAAGTCCAGTAAAAGACACATCCATAGGTTCAAAGTACATCTTGGAAAAAAGATTCCCAAAGTGTTTTGTTCAGACACACACAGGTCAGCACTGAAGATTTGCTTGCTACTGTTACATCTCTGGTAGCTGAATGTGTCACTAATAACATAACCAATGGTAATATCTGAAAAGAAAAAACTACAGGCCCTTTTATTATAGATTGCCTCATCAAATAGCAAGTAATTATCAATTGCTTATCAATTGTTGCCATATCAAGCCAATTAAACACACTTACTGTGCTAAAGCCACTTTCCTAGCAGCTGGGTAAAAAGAAAATTGCTATTCCATAGTAACTTTCAAGTTTTTAATATATTTATTTCCAAATAAGCAGTTCTAGATTAAGTTGTTTTGAAAATCTTAGTATTTGTTTGTCAGCTTAGAAGCAATATTGTTGGTTTTATCTTTACTGGTCCAAAGGCAGCATCACCCATAAGGTCTGCATTTGTTGGTGGTTCTTGGTGAATCATTCACACAGAAGTGAAACATTCCTGTTCTACTAGAATTTGACAAAAACAACCCCTCAAAAATGTTGTCCACATAACAGCAAACGAAACCAGTTTCTTGATATTGAGTAATGTAAAACATAATCATAGTTATTCTGGAAAGCTCTGACAGACTCTCTGGCAACTTTGAACTGTCTATATAAATCATTAGATTGCAAAACATTTCTGAGGGAAAAACAAATTAAAAGGTCAAGTCTTTAACACACAAACATGCAAACCCCTCCACAATATTAATTATTTCCAGTGTAATGTAATACTAACCATTGCATATAATTCTGTCACAGAAGAGGAAGAATTTAATTGTGTCAGTGTGATTGTCCTGGGAATTGGGGAGCCTGCCGTAGGTAGGGAGCTTGATTTCAGCCCATGAACGCATTAACAGCTTGTATTGAAAAGGCATTTCCATTCCTCGGGCCTGTGCCACTGAAAAGCAGAGGTGTCTACCTTCTTCAAGTGCCTAAACAAAGAGGTATTATCTTCTCTTGAGCAGATAGCAAGAACAAAAAAAAAATTAAAATCAAATCAAATGAAATAAAATAAAACAAAATAACAACTGCCTACCACAAGCTAAGTAAGAAATGTGGGAATAATTATTGATGAGACCAAACTTTATTGTTTAGTACTTAATACTAGCTTGGGTGATTGCAGATTAATTTGACAGTACAATTCCTGTCATCAATACGCTCCTCATTGACGAGCTCTAGGACCTTTTCAGACCTAGACAAAATTTTATGATCTATCCCATGGTCAGAATACTCTTGTGAGGTGTTCTTGTATTCAGTGAGGCTTTTTTTTTGTTCTTGTTGTGCTGCAGTGAAGAAAAGTGGTCCCAAAATGTGGTAGACTCCTGTTGGCTTTGGGATTTTGTTTGGTTTAGTTTTTTTGTTTAGTTGAACTCTACGTAACAACAAAGAAATATTGGTTTGTCATTGATATGTTCCTTTGGATTTGTGTTGTTATAACACAAAATTATGAAAACCATGTAGCAGTTTCAGGTTAATTTGTAGTTATATTTGCCGGCTTATTTCATTGCATTATTAAAACATTTACTACCGTATGTGTCATTAATATTCCAAAAAGTAATTAGCATATTTAATCAAAAACAATTAGGAGCAAACATTGCTTCCCTTTTTAAGTGATAAAATATTTATGGCTGGAATAAACAAATGGAAAACGAAAAAGCACTTTGAGGTGTTGATTTCATGAATAGAAAACAAAACAAAAAAAACGACACAAAAGCAAAACCGAGAAGACGTCTTCCAGCCTCTAGCCTGCCCCTGGTGGTTTTCTGGCTTTTCTTCCTCTTGAGGATGTCAATCAGAACATTACCATTTTAAAACAATCAAGTTTTATCCCAGTTTCTACATATTGTAAAAAAATAAGAGAGGAGAATTAGGCAAAATCGTGTAAATTGTACCTACAAGCCATCTTTTTGTAGACCTTCCCTGTGACACGTGATCACAGTGGATGCTAATTTGAGAGTCTCATTACCCAGGATAGGCCTGAGAGATGGCAAAACTAAAAATGTGATTGACCCCATTGGAGCCATGTTTCAACAAATCCATTGTTTCAAATGAAGTGAAGGACGAGGAAAATGAGACAATGTGAAAGAGCTCCCTCTCTTTCCATTGGGCTTTTAGAGATCTCACTGAATGCCCTGTAACATTACATTGCAATAAATTTTCAACAGTTTAAAGTGTAAGCCAGAACTTCACAATAAGTTTCACTGGTTTGGCTTAAGACCTCGTGACCATTTCCTCTAGCATTTCCCTTGCCTAACTACGTCCTTCCATCAGCTCTGTTGACAGCCCAGTTAATATTCAGGGGAGATATCCCACCTATCGACTTTTCCAGCTACAGTATCTACAAAGTGTATGACATTATTTCAGTTACCATTGCAATAGTCCTCTGTTTCTGGGATAGTTTTTTAATTCATTTGCATGACAAATGCTTTTCCAAGTGCTTGACGGTGTTTTTTTGTCAAGGCATTAAGATATCAACATGGACTTTATGTGGAGTTTGCTGGTTGCTCTACTCTTTTATACTGAAGTACATGAAACGCAACAAGATGCAAACACTTCATTTTCTGTTTTGCAAAGAAATAGGTTGTTTGCAGTGATTTCAAAAGAAACCAAAACCCAAGCCTGGCCAGGGTGGATCAGGCACTGCTGGGATGGAGCAAGTTGGAATGTGGCTCCTGCGGAGGTTTATAAATAGGCTGCTTTTCTCATCCTGAGACATTGCTCCACTTTGCTGGTTGTACTGTAAATTAACTCGCTCCTCTTTAAACACAGTCAAAAGAAACAAAATACATATGTTAATACTGCTGCCTTGAACACGTGAGGGGAGAAAAAAAAACAACTTCTGAAATGCGGAAAACATTTGTTCAAGTCTCCAAGGAAAATGAAGTCAAACCAAACAAGCATATAATATAGATGTACGCCTCATGGGCAAAGTTACCTCTAAGCCCATATGTTTTAACAAATTAAGAGGTAAAATAATTTGCTGAAGGTACAGTTCAACCACATCAGAATACCACTGGAAATGAGATATCTCTGTGTTTCAAGTGGTGTTTCTTATCAAAAGATTTATTTATCTACTTTTAGGAAAAAAACACATTGTTTTGTCTCAAGGAATACTACTATAAGTAACTATTAACCCTTCAGGGCCTCCACAAATATGTGGTCATTTGAAGTCTAGCCTGCTCTGCTGTTCTTGTGTCTGCAAGCAGCTGAGAGAGATTGATAAAATTCAGGTTTTCAATAGAGTAAAGCCACCAGGGACTTCCTGATGAATGAAAAGAGACACAGAAAGGTTACCACATGTATCCTGGAGTCTGGTACATAATTCTACCATTAAAACTTTAATTTATGAAAAACATGCTAGTGTGGTCCCCAAATAGTTAAATTCCACTCGAACTTTTCATTTTAGTTAGTCATGAATATATCTAACATACAGAGGCCATCAGCATCTCGCCACTAGAGACTATAAAGTCTACTTACATAGGGTTCCTGGGATTTTTCATGTTCTTATGGAAAATATCTCTGAAATCCCCGAGCTGAAAATTTTGATCTCATTTGTGGATGTGAGTGATGCTGAGAAAGGGTTGAAGAGTGAAGAGAACACTTTTCTCGCATAATTTCATTTGTCAGGAGAATCTTGCCGCTGACATTGGAAGAGTGATTTAATTGATTTTAATCATACACCTGAGATTGGGAAATTGAGCCCTCTGTCCTGAAAAATAATTCTAGGCTTCCATGAGAATGTCTAATTTGCAGCTAATAGATTTTTTTCTTGAAGTTTAGAAAATACAGATCAAAGGCTTGCATGTAGAAGTGCTTATTGCAGCCTGAGACGTCAGCAAATCAGGGCCATTTTGTTTCAGTCTTTCACAGTATTAAAATTCCCATCTGCCTGGTGTGTAAGGAGGTGCCGCCGTGATTTTGGACAGGCAGCAAAACAAAAGCTCTGATGATGACCACATTATGCCTTCAGAGAAGAGATACTTTTTTATCCTGAGAACAGCCTGGAAGACTCGGAGAGCTGTGATACCTCACTGCTGTTAATATTCAATGCTTGAATTTAGACTATCGTTTAGTATAGTGTTTATAAATTGCTCATAGATGCCAAGGAGAGCCTTGTTGCTTGCCTCAGTATGCTGCAACGATTTATTCTAAATAACTAATTCCCTTTTTTATCTCTCGGTTCAAAATACACAGTGTTATTCCACTACAAATATTAATACTGAACACAAAAATGGAGCCAGATAACTTTCTATATTAAAAAGAAACAGTGTGTCTTATGTTTCTTTTTTTTTCACAGTAAGATCTCCATGATTTTTATTACATCTATCAGATGTTATTCAGAGGGGATTACAGTTAGAAAGAAGTTCTCCTTTCCCCAGTGCTTGAAGACTACAGAAATACTTATATCGTTCCTCAGAGTTCATGTTTGTTTGGGATGTAATATTCCAGTCACGATATTTTCTGTAAAAATTCTGAAAATTTGTATATTGGATTTGTATTCAGAGAATTTTATATTCCAAAACTGCACTGACAATATTGTTAAATAGCCAGTCGTTTTTCAGTGCTCCTCCTTGTACGGCATCTGGAGAAAATTAGTTGGCATCATTGATTACATGGCTGCTGCAAGGAGGTGGAATCTGCAGGAGTAACTGACATACGTTTTGATGCAGGTGTGGGTTTAATTTCAGGTGGGTACTGACTCAGGGCTGAGTCAAAGCAAATTTCACTTTTTAGTTTGACACTGAGAACTCAGAAATTTCCCAGTCTGTTTTACTCAGATGTTGATTTTATATGATGGCTGTAATTTGAAATCTCACTTTTCAACTGAGGAATCAAAACTGTTGGGGCAAGGTTGGGCTGGATAATCATAAGGATTCAGACTTTTGTATTCTGGTTTTTGAGATGCCTTGTTGAAACTCTACAGCCTTTGAGAATTTGTCATTTCCTTGCTTTTTTGGCAGCATAGGCACTAACTAAGGAGATACCATAAGGAGCTGATAAGCATGGGATTAATGTTATTTCTGCAGCAGCAAAAAAGTCTATAGCGAAGGCCCTGAATGAACACAAATATTAGCACCTGGTGAGATAGGAACACTTTATGTTCTGGCACAGCTGCCCAAGCACCAGAATACCTTTTTTTGGCCTATTTCAGTGAGGATTTGGGGTCTCCCTGTCAGCGAGGATGAATTCAGATAAGTTTATCAGAGGTGATATCACTTGCCAGAGTTTTGGGCTGTTTTGTAGAGGGTTTCTTCCTTCTGCAAGTGCCAGGAAACAGGGAAAAATCTCCAAAACAGCTGTTTGGTGGAGTGGGAATTTTCATGCTGGGGCAAAAGAAAGCAAATTAGAATCCAACATGCATCAACCCTGACTTTGGGTGCCAAGTCTGGGCACAGTTCCATTATAGTCAGCCCAGGTATGAAAATGTGCCTGAAAATCCGCTCTGGGTATGAATTATAGAAAAAGTACTCTAACGGGCTGTTATCCAAGTGACCAGTCCAGCACATTAATTTCATCCAACTTTTCTGTATTCAATAGAATAGAAGACACTACTCTGCTACCCTGGTAAATTCAGTCTGCTGAAGTAGTTTTGGGGAGGACAGAGAGATGAAGACTGGCCGAATGTCTGTCTCGTGAGTTATTTTAACCATGTGCAGCAGAGGAATGTTTGTAGTAAAAGAATGTCTTCAGCAAGCAGGATAGAAATGCTTGTATAATAATTAGTTAATGTTTTTAAAGCAGTTTGAAGGTGACCAGTGTTGTGTAAGTGTTAAGTGTTATTAGTATATAAAATGGTATGGTTCATTGTACTCCTCTAGCTGTAGGAACCACAACAATCTTGATGATGCCTGTTAATTTTGCTGACTCTTTTATCATTACCCTCCATTGGTGATTAAGTGTCATTTGTCTTATAATTTTAGTGTTATCTTTAACACACATAATAAAGTTTACATAATTATAGCCTATTAATATAATTTGCGTGCATGTTACTGGCAAGGCAAAGAAAATATTTCATCACCCAGCATGTAATTTAGCTTATTTAACCATTTCCTTTTAATTTTCAACAGTAGATCATCATGTCTTATAAATGGAGATAGCCTCAATAAATTCTCCTTTCAAGATTCTTATCTGTATTAAGTCTCTAAAGGTCTTGGGAACAGAACTATGAAGTGCTGAAGGGGGAACACTTTTCAATGTCTGCTATGGGAAGTTTTAAAAATTCACACTTTCTTCAGACAAGCATGGGTCTTCCTAATGATACCTGGGAAAAGGGTGCTCTTGTGAAAGCTTTGAAACTGTGTATGCACTGTACTTCATAGCTGAGCTATAATAAGACTTTAAATGAGTAAACAATGTTTAGATTGAACATGAAAAGAGTCAGCATGAAAAGACAGGTTCAAAATATTACACGATGCTTTGCAAAAGTGTAAATGTGCCTGCCTTTTTTTTTTTTCTCTTGGTAAATGGCAAGCGTTTACAACCCAACTAAAACAGTACCAAGAGAAATCCTGTGTTTGCTCTTTGGAAGATATTCAATAAATTATAGTGAGCTGCAAATGTCACTGGATTGGGAACTGTAAGAGCTTTACCTTTAAGTCTTTAAGTAAAGACTTGCAGCTGGTGCAGTGGCTAGGTAATCCCTAATGATAAGCTGCTTTTAATGTGGGGGTGAGGCAGTTTTCACACAGATATTAATGCATTAACCTTACTCTAGGTATGGTGCAGGTGTGCACAATATTGTGCTTTGCAGCCTTCCCTACTTTATTCTTCCAATGTATCTGAAGCTTTCTTTAACAGATCCTCTTATACCATGGTGAAAAGATTGCAGTTCAAGCCTATTATCAACAAAAACCTGCCAAAAGGGCTACATTGTCAGACTTTATGATGGTACTAACTATTCTGTTGTTCTCTGGAGACCAAACTTAGACCATTAAATTCTCTTCATTTGTGATTTCAGTGACCTGGACTGCAGACATAGGTCTTTTGATGTAAAATGCTTCTACAAGAATCAATGGTACCATCTAGTTCTCCTTAAAGTGTATCATAAAAGAATAATGGTACTCTTCTAAACAAAAGGTGACACTACTCTTGTATAATACAATTATATGAGGATGATGTTTTCAGCAGAGTTTATTTGATATTATGATGTGCAAAGACTTTACACATTGAAATAAACTGCATAGCTGAGTTCACTCTATTATTTTCAATAGACTGACTATATTGTCTGCACTGGAATATAGATAATTTTCATACAGTGGGGAGCTATTTTCATATCCTTTCCATGAAATAGATGAGATTATAAACAGGCTGGGATTACTCAAAAACCAACACAAACCATATCTACAGACCCATTTAAGACAAAGGCTGCCTCAAAAAAGGTCTCCTTTGATAGGGAGACTCCCAGGACTTGCTCTGTTTATTTGACAGACGACAGCTATTTATAGTAAGTGTGTAACATTTTTGAAAATTAAAATTTTACTAGTGGAATTTAGGCATTATTTTCCACTCAAGGGACTAACATTTCTGTCAAAAGACTGTTCTCATATGGCACCATCTTCAGTGTTAAACCTATTTCTAAACAAATCCATTGCAATAGCTCATTGTCAAACAGTTAACATCTTTACAATTAATGAAATTGCTGCAGCAAAATAAATGGAGAGTTACTACAGTTGCTGGCATGTTCACATTGCTGCACAAGTGGGGAGACACTGCTGCTACTGGGAGCTTTTTGCAGTAAGTTGAGACTGAAAGCAATCTTTCATCTTCTAAGGCAAAGCTAATGCAAAATGTAGTGTCTGCCTTTGCCATTGGTTTGCAACCAAACCAAAAACTCACCAACAACAAATTGCAGGACTGTCCAAAAAGTCACAGATCCGGGTGTTCTCCCTGACCTCCCACCCCTTTTTGAACCACCTTTCTATTTCAAATGTAGAAGAGAAGTTGCAGGGCATCAACTCTGATTGGGAGTGAGGGTGATGCGGTGTCTCGTCATGTCTTTTGTGCCTTTGTCAGGAATTGTGAGACTTGAAATGGTTATATTCATCGTTAATGTTAACACTAAGAGGATATTGAAGGAGGTCTATGGATGGTATCAAGGGTAAGACATGCCCCAAAAATGCAGCATTGTGCCAATGAGATTGGGGTGGGAAGATTGGAGGCATGTACTGAAGACACCACCGTAACTGGGGACGCAGCCACCACCTTTGGCAATGGATTGCTCGCTGCAGAAATCTGCTATGGAGATGTTGTTTCTCTCCTGCTGCAGTGTGGCTCTGGGCTGTGATCTTGTCCAAAGGTCTGGCACACGTTTCCATTTTTCCAAAACAGCAATAACATAAATATAAGATTGAAACCCCAGATGCACAATATGAAAGTATAAATGGTCTTGATCTAAATAAATATTTTTAAAAGTTTCTGAGGAAAGAGACTGATTTCACTGTGTGAAGTGATGAAGGATGAAACATTCATGGGCTTCCATCAGTGTAACAGCCAAGCAGGCTGCTTAGATAAAGGCAGTGTGCTGCTCCAGCAGACCCCAAAGGGTAAAAGCCAGAGCCAATGTGATTCACAGCAACACAAAACTGGATATATATTCAAGCACTTTGTCTCCCATAATATTATTACCTAAAGCATGTGAGAATCAAGAATGGAATTATTCCAAATTAAATAGTTAAAGGGCCACTTGTTGGAGATTTTGTTTGACAAATTGTCAATGGTGCACTGTTTGCTTGCCCAGACTTGGTGTTATTTCTCCCCATAATGGCCCAAAGGTTGTGCACACTCCACCATTGGGAATGAGGGATTTGCTTTGTTGGCATGTTTTCCACAATCTCAGTGCATTTTTCCTGATTTCTTACTTACACACAAAACTGCAAAAAGGTATCCACTTCGGAGAAAAGAAAAGCTATCTAAGGGCCAAATGGTACTCTGATTAACCACTGAAATGCATGCGTCGTCACTTCATCTCCTCCCTTATAGCTGATCTTGACTTCACCTCCCTGCTGAAGCCAGAGTGGCACCAGGAGCTTCATTTCAACAGCACAGACATTCAATGCTGCTGCTCATCTCGCTCTGTTTGGCCTTGGTGGCCCAGCTTGTTACATGGGTTACAGCCTGCAGTGAATTAATGGGCAGCAAAATCCCTGAAGAAAAGCATTGCTTATAGGGAAAGGAAGGGAAGCCTCGTGGCAAAGGACCTAGGAGTGCTGGTCAATAGCCAGCTGAACATAAGCCAGCAGTGTGCCCAGGTGGCCAAGAAGTCCAACAGCATCCTGGCTTGTATCAGAAACACTCCCGTGGCCAGCAGGAATAGGTAAGTGGTCATCCCTCTGTGCTTGGTGCTGGTGAGGCTGCACCTTGTATCCTGTATTCATTTTTGGGACCCTCAGTATAAGGACATTGAGGAGCTGAATCTTGTCCAGAGGAAGGCAACAAAGCTAGTGAAGGGTCTGGAGCACCAGTCTTACGAACAGTGGTTGAGGGAGCTGGGGTTGTTTAGTCTGGAGAAGGAGAGGCTGAGGGGAGACCTTATTGCCCTCTACATACCTTAAAGCAGATTGTAGTGAGGCAGTTGTTGGTCTCTTCTCCCAAGTAACAAGTGATAGAATGACAGAAAATGTCCTGAAGTTGTGCAAGGGGAGGTTTAGCCTGGATATTAGGAAATTTTTTTTTACTGAAAATATGGTGAAGCATTTCCTTTCCAATTTGCAGAGATTTGTTCGTCATCTTGAAAGCAATAAGACATTACTGCGAGAGGCTGCTTAAGGCAGGAGTGTTTGCTTTTCACTGCTGTGGTATCATTGCAGAAAGTTTTTTCTTTATATTTTAGCTGCCTTATCTTGCCCCCCTCCCCTAAATACGAGGAAGTAACAATTTGTCCCCGTTGCTGGCTGCCTGAATGCTCAACCCTGGAGGTGGGAGGAAAACATTACTAAAGGGAGGCAAGTCCATGAGCAGTGACCTGCCTTTCAGGTGGGTTACATAGAAAAGAAAGTGGAGATAAGATTGAAACAAGATTAACTTCATACTTAGTGTATTATTTCATTATACATGGCTATGCTAGTATTATCTTACACAGTGTTCAGAGGAAAAAGGGACTAGGAAAACAGATAGGTCATTCCATAGGGTGCTAATGCTGCAACCAAAGTTGAGCAAGAGTAGCCTGTGTCTGGCCATTAGTGTAGGCTGCTTTATGAATGGTTTTAATTAGTTATATTAGGGGGAGCTGGGAACCCAAACGGCAGGCTCTTTGCTTCTTCTCCCATTGGGTGTTTGCTGTTTCTTTCTTTAATGTCTATTCGTGATGAACTGAAGTCTTACAACTAGACAAATGTTCTTAATTAAGCAGAGGCAGAAGCAGTTATTCCATGGATATCACGAGTTTCCTCAAACATGACATTTGAAGGACATCAAGTTGCAAAAAGCAATTTCTCACGTCATCCAGCATTCAATACTGTAAACCTTACCATTTTAACTAAAATTATAGATTTGTCCATAGATCTTAACCTGTAGTCCTTATGTTTTCTCGATTCTCTCCAAAATAATCTGAACATTATTTAAAAAAAAAAAAAAACAACCAAAAAAAACCCTCCAAAAAAAAAAAAAGGGAAAGTAAGGGTGGTTCCACCACTTCATTTTTTTGATGATCATTAAATAGGAGAATAAAGTAGGAAATTTTTCATCAAAAACAACAAGTGTTTTTAAATAGAGAGTATAAACAAATCCAAATAATCCCAACACTTGGACATGTGCTGCTCACTGTTTGTTTTTTCTTCATAATTAATAAAAAAAATTAAAAAACTCGATATCGTTTGGCCAAACCTTATCATGTCTCAGGAACAGTAAAATATAGGAACAAATAATTAGGGACTTTTTTACAGGTACATTGACTGGACTTTATTTTTCTTTGTTTCATACACCAAATTACTTCATGAAAGATTTTCTCCAAATGATCTGACAAGGAAACAAAACTTTAACAAGAAATTTCTTCTGTTAAGTTAGCTGGTCTGTTTGCTTCTTGACTAACTGATTGGGACAAAACTAACTAGGATGATCTGATCTAGTACCCTGCAGAATCTCAAAACCAAACCCTCGAGCTTCTTGTGTCCTTGAATTCAAAGATTTATTTTTCAAATGCAATTAGTTGCAGCTGCAAGGGGGCTGCGTGTGACTCGGAGACCACTTTGAATCTGGAGGAGCACGCGGCTCAGTGCTTCCCTTCTCCCTTCATCCATGGACTGAAAGAGGAGTCAGCTCCAGGCTCCATCTCTTTCCTGTTCAGCAAATCTGGGGTATGCAGAATCCCCTGCACATGGAGGTGTGCAGTTCCCCATGCCAGGCTACCCGTTGAGACTGCAAAACTTGGTGACATGAGCTGAGCCTCATAACAAAAATCCCTCTGAATTGCTCTCAGTTTAAACACTGGTGTTCATTCTTTTGGGAAAGTTTATGCTTTAGGTAGAGCTTTTCTACAAGCCTGTACACCATACGTGTATACATTATACCTCCAAATTGCCTCCAAGCTGACAATCTTTCAGGTGCATTAACTACCTTACTACCAAATGGGCAGCCAGATTAATACATATTTTTTTAACTTCCAAGGCAAAATATTTCAGAACAGTCTTTTCTGCAAATTTTTGACTTGGTGATCAAATCTGAAAACAAGCCCATCAGGAACAGCTCGAGTCCAGCAAAATGCCTGAGTGCCTTGATTGATAAATATGGCTTGTTTACACTGTGACTACTGTACACTACTTTCTCTCAGTGCTAATTTATCTGAAAGTCTTAACCTGTATGTTATAAATTCAGTAACATTTTGTAATGAAGGCTGTTGAAATAAATCACATCTTGAAAATAATATTCAAAGAAGTCGGTAAAGTCTTCTGTTACACAGATTCTGGCATATGAATAGCTGTGACATCAAGACAGACAGACACATTAACCTCTTAGAAATCCAGAAAATCTAAGCCTTTTAAGTGTCGCTGCATGCAATTCTTCCATAAAAGAGGCATATAGCATTAAAGCTTTGTATCACAAGTGGCTTTAATATTGAAAACCTCCACTGTAGACAGCAGGAGAATGGTAGAGTAGGTGGAAAAAGGAGGAGAACAGACATCTATCCTGTATGTATTTATATTATTAGGCTCAGATTATTATTATTTTTACTGCAGGCTTCCCTTCTGTTTGCAAGTGAATCATTTTTTGTCTCCAGCTTTTCTCAGGGCACACGTGCACGGACCTCGGTGGTACATAGGGCTCTATTAAGCTGCTATTCAATAGTTTGGTGATATTCAGACAATATTGAAACATTCCCAAATGAACTTTGCAGGGAGACATTTTCATTCGCTGCCTCCTTCCTCATGCATATTAACAAATGGTATGCAAGGCCTCATTTAATTCACTGATTTTACATTCGGATCACTTTCTCTTTTACAGCTATTTTTACCGGGCTTCATTAATCTTTGTTGAATACAATGGCATACATCTTTAATGCGGCCACTGTCAAGTCATATTTCAGTAAGAGCTGCAAACTGAATGACAGCAAGCAATATTAATAAATTTAACATAGACTATATCAATTTTTAACAGAATGAATGTGGAAAGCTAAATGTATTATTTTTCGTTTAAATCATAGGGTTTATCACCGGTTAAGTAGCAGCGATTTCGGGAAACTTGTGACGTGCCGTACAAATAGATTTACATCTCATTAATAAGTAAATTAGGCAAATGCCTTTCAAGTTCAGACAAGTACATAAGTGTAATCTCCATATTAAAGGAGTAGTCTTTGATAAACCACTGAGGAATTGCAGCAGCCAACTATGTGACATGTTGCCAGTGCCTGAACTCTTCCACATTCCCACCTTTAATTACACTGGTTCATTACTAAAGAGATAAGTGTCTCTCCAGTTAAGATTCTATAAATGAGCAGCATGCGGGATCCTCCCAAATCATTTTTGCAGAAACCATGAAAAGGTGGTAACAGTTATGAAAAAACGAATTATCACCTGCTCTCTTTCTTCCTTCCCTGTAATAACATTAAAATATTAAGATGAATTCCTTTTAAATCTCAGAAAGAAATTGTCCATTAAGAGATGCTGTTTTGTTTAAAAAGAATGAAGCATTTAAAAAGAAAAGAAAAAGAATAAAAGAAAAGAGAAAACTCTTCTGAATTTTTTTTAATTTCCCTTCATAAATCCCAACAGAGATAATTTGCTGTAAAATTTAAACCCAGTGAGAACTTGTCTGTCTGTGTTAAATAAAAAAGTTACGGTTGGTAGGAGACATGTTTTTGCAGTAGCTTTAGCGATTATAGGAAATTACATGCAAAGCCAGAGTTCTGATCCTAAGTTAATTTATAATTGGAAAAAACTTATTAATTAGCTATGTCATTCTAATTAAGAATTAGAGGAGTGTACATTAGAAAGTCAGTCAATATCCAGCTGACGGAATTTTAAAAACCCACAGAAGCCTGAAAGCTCCATAGCTCTGTCCACGTTTCCTCTGTCACCTTTTCAAGGAATATTCTGATGTCTAACAGAAATGAGCCCATTAAATACAGATATCAAAGACAATAAACTGGGAATTTTGTCATGCTGGAAAAGAACCCCCTAACTTAGCAAGCAGAAACGTTTTCCATGGCACCTTTTGCATCAGTCCTGAAATGCAGTTTATGTCCTAGGGACCCTGTCCTCTGGCAGCCAGGGGAAAGCAGTACATGCATCCGTGCCCATCAACGCACAATTTCCAATACCCGGGCAATCAATCTTCCTACAAATAATACCAAAAATATTCATGAATAAAGACAAAGGAACTAATTTTCAGGTCCTGTCATGTTTACATGGGGAAGGGCTACAAATTTTGCAAATACAGTTATGCATAAACAATGTGTGAGGACATGTTCATTTGCCTACATATACATATATTTCCTGTAGCATCAGCCTCAGTCCTCTTGGTACATTTCCCCTTTAGGCCCTTTTTCTGAGTTTATTATTATTCATTCTTCAAGAAATACCCAATGTGTAAATATTTTTGTTAATATTTTGTCTCTCCAGTGTGCTAGAATTTTAAAGACCACTTTAATGTGAAATTAGATAGAAACTTTGGACATTTTAGTAATTAAAATTAATATGGATGTTACTGATACAGGCTTCATAGATTTAAAATATACTTTTATTTAGACAAATATTGAAAGAGTGGAAACTGCAAACAGACTCTACCAAATATTAAACGCAGACTGGATGAAAATGTAACCAGTTCTTCACATGAAGAATTGGCAAGGCTGGAAACACCAAAGGAGAGGTAAAACTATAAAAGCTAATGTGTTAGATAATTAAACTTTAAAAAATATATATAAAATTATTAAAATAACCTGACCTAACTTTTCACATCTGTATGGACCATTTTCCATCTTGTGCTTTTGCTTTCAACTAGAGTAGGGGAAAAAAAAACCTGGAGTACTCAGTGGTGGAATTCAGTTTACTTATTTGAATACCAAGAGATGACCCACTCCTAATGATATAAAAAATCCTTTTAATGAGCAAAGTTCTCTTCAATATTAATTTTGCCAGCACAATACAGTACTTACTTAATATGCTACTGGTATCTTATCAAGTTAAAGATCTGTTGTATCTTTAGAGTAAGCTTGTTACTCATTTTAAATTAGATAAAGCACCAAATGGAAATTTGAATACTTGGGATTTTTATGAAGTTACGGCTTTAGCAAAATAGCAATAGTTACTCTTGTTAATATGACATTATAGATACAGACTTTGCTTAGTCTAATTTAATGGATCTCCAAACCAAGTAGTTGTATAGAGCTCCTCTCCATTTTCATGTCTTCTAGCTCAAAATTTAAAGGCTACTTTATGAAATGCATCAAGAAGTTGGATTTTGGAGCAACTAATATAGGGTACTCCTGCTTTGAATGAGCCAGCTCTTGCAGACTTCCCTGGGTGTCCAAGTAGACTAATGCCAACTGCTTGCAATGTTTTCTCCCAAGGCATATATTTGCATATTTTCAGAAAAAAATATTTCCCAGGCAAATTGTTTAAGTGTATGGGAAAAGGTATTTGTGAGTAGAGCTATATCCTACAGTCATTTCACATCCTTTAGTAGGCCCACATCTGATATTGGTCCTTGCTGCAGTTCTGAGAGCCTCCTGCATGCACATGCTGCACATTGACACCTAATTGTAGTTTAGAGCCTAAAGTTGTAGTATTTCTTATCAGTTTAGAAATAGCAGACAGATGCAGGAAATATGGTGTCACGCTTCTCAGAAGAGTTCTCTTTTGTGCAATTTGTTCACTTTATCTTGGTCAAAAAGGAGCACAATATATTCAACTCAGGGAAGCACTCGGGCTTTTCATGCTTGAAACCTGGCTGTGCTCATTGAGCATAAGTCAGCAAGGGGCACCTGTCCACTCCTCCTTGCCCCAATATTAGTGCCCCACTGAGAATATCAGCTTCAGGAGTCTCCAGGAGCTTTGCGAGTGACATCTGAGTCCCAGCAGAAAAGGAATAAAACATTCCTCTGGTGTCACCAGTATCTCACATGGTCCCAGGAAGGTCAGAAATTTGTATGTTTACTGGTAATTTTGCCAAAGCAAGGCAAAGCAGGCTTGAGTCCACATCAGCCCAAAGCAGCAGTTCTTCACCAGCACGGCATCAGTGCATTTCCCCAGAACACCTAATGCGAAAGTCAGTACCTTTACATCCAAAATCTAGTCTAAATATATATTGTCTTAGCATATTCATGTTTTAGCCACCTACTTGCTGTTTGCTTGTGGCTCGGGCATAACCCAAACTTATCTAATTTTCCTCTTGAGTCTCCTTTGTTGACATGAGTCCACGTGCCTGGTAGGGGATCTCCTTTACGGCAGAGCACACCATCCCAGAACAAGACTTTTAAGTCCATTTCCTTACTCTAGCTGAGATATTTGGGAGTGACTTCACAAGCTGCTGCAAATTTCTCCTGTGTACTGGATGTGTAGGCAGCAGGGTTGGTTGGGAAAACGTCAAGACAGCAACGTGCGATGGGCTGAGCTCCAGTGAGATGGTTTCCATCTCCTTTTTGGAACACTCCAGAGAGTCATTTCTCAGACTGGAGTGCCACACATGATAGATCTGCAGTTGCAGTGACATGTTTCAGGTCTCCCCGCTCTCAGTCTTCATCTGAAGAAGGGAAGCCACTGCCTGGCATCACCTGCCAGGGACATGAAGAGATGATGCTGGTCTGGGCAGAAAGAAAGATCTGTGAACAATCATGTTTGCAATTGTCTCAGGGAAAAAGAAGATCTCCCTCATCTCCTTTTTCATCATTTACAGATGCCTTATGCACGATTTCAGAAGACTGGCTAGGGATTACTCCGTCTTCTCTTTAGCCAGGCTGAAGTTTAGATGTGTAACTATGTGACGGAGGCAAAAATGGAGAAAACACTGGATTTTTTTCTAAGTAACTCTCCGAGAACTGTTCTTCTTATAATGTTAATGCAAAGGGAGATACAGGTTGAGTTGCAGGTGCTGAACATCCTGCATTACCTCCCAGTAACACATATGCAGCACAGGCATGTTTGTTTTGTCCCTCAACAGTTGCTGGAAACAGAACTCAACAGCAGCAATTAATTACACCCTTTCATTACACAGATGAATTATACTGGCCCCAATCAATAGTGTTAATGAAATGTCATTTACTCAAAAGCCACCCCTTAAGCAAAGTGTGCTGTTGACGCTGAGCCGGGCTCCTGCTCTTAGGGCATGACAAGGCACAGAACTCGCTATGTGCCTCTATGGGTGATACCAGAGCCGCTGCTCGGATGATGCCGTGGTGAGGATGGGAAGAGCATCACTGAATGGGCAGAGCATTGCTGGTTGGGCAGAGCATGGCAGGATGGGCAGAGTACTGCTGGACAGGCAGAGCATCACTGGATGGGCAGAGCGTCACTGGATGGGCAGAGCACCGCCAGATGGACAAAGCATCGCTGTGCCATCACCACTGTGATGCTGAAAAAGAGCAAACTTTGGCTCTGCTACCTTTTCAAAATGCAACTATGTAAAGGTCACAGAGGAGGAGATGAAACTAGGAGTTGTAATAAGGAAGGAGAAATAAAAAATAATGACAGAAATAAATTGTCATAAGAGGGGATACAGTTATGATTTATTGTGATATTCTACAAATTTGGAGGTGATTAAAAGCCACCTAAAATTCACATTAACAAGTCACATAAAAATGGAATTAAACTAGTGGGCATAATGTGGCAGGGTATAAAGAAAAATCATGACAGAAATAAATTGACAGAAGAATGATACTATTCAAGTTTTACTCTGTCGCGTCACACTGACAGGAGACTAGTATTTTAATTTCAGAGTTGTGGTTGAGTTTTTGGAGTTCATTAAAGGCCCACATTAAGAATCTCATAAAAGTGAGAAGAAATTAGTGACCATAATGTGGCAGAGGAAATAAAGAAACAATAATGACAGAAATAAATTGACAGAAGAATGATACACTTAATGTTTCACTCTGACACCCTCTATTAATAGGCCGCTGCAAGCTGGAGCAAATGTCATTCATATTTTAGCCAAAGTATACCACTAATTAGGCTGGCTTTCTGCACTGGAATTAAATTTGAGATCCCTCACCTTTAGAGTGGGATCATTTGAATTCGAAAGAAAAGAGCTGGTGACAGAAAAAAAACTTTCTGCTCGGGCTCTTCTAATGAGATAAAATTCCCCCTTCTCCCCATTTCCTAGCTATAATTGCTGATTATGTTGTTACACAGGAGCGGCTCTCCGCTCTCTCCTCCCCATCATTATGATTTAGTCTGGCATATCGGGGTGCTTCAAACACGGACTGAAGTGGTTTGAGTCTAATTTAGCACTCATTTAGGCCGCAGGTACCAACGAAGGTAAACACCGCATTGTTATAATTAATTACCCCTTAGGCCTAGCCAGGCCAGCTCTGTTTCAGCTGACCCTTATAATAATAAGGCTTAGGGGCATATTGTATTTCTTTTGACAGATTAATTAGAAATTCAGCCGTGGAGGTACAAAGCAACTCTGTCATGAATATTTAAATGGACTGACACAAAAAATCATGAAAGGGCTGCTGAACTACATGACAGACAGGGGATATTAGCCAAGTGATTCTAATCAATAATCTCTTGATCTCTTACATATTAATACACTGCCTGCTGTTATTAAGCTCCATAATAAGGAAGGGGAGAGAAAGTTAGTGTAGCTCTGCTGTAGGGCTTGCCGGGCCCCCAGTGTATACACTAACTGACGGAGAAAATGCACAGAGGAGCCGAGCCTCAGCCTCTTCAATCTCATCCAATCTTAAGGAATGGCAGCTCTGAGCATCGCCGGCCGGATAATTATTGGCCCTGACAAGGTGAAGGCGTTTGCAGGCAAATGAGATGGGAAGTAGGATAAGTCCCCAGACCACCCAGCACAGGGCACGCTCAAAACCAACCGCGCGCTACCGTTTGGGCTTGTATTTGCTTTAGCAGGGGAAATATGGGAATCACAGTGCTTTTGAGTCGTGTTGAAGGGTCAGTGACAGTCGAACACTGGGAGCTTGCTGTTACTGTTGTTAATGTTAACTTTAACACCAAGTCAACTGGATTTACCCCCGGTCCCTTTGCTCATCTCCTATAACATCAAGGCCACTGAGTGAATTAAGCAGTGTAGTAGAGCTGAATATCATCTAAATTCATTACAGCCAGTTCCTCCTGTAAATGGGGGAGGAAGCTACGCATGTTGCTCTGGAAATGTGCTGCTGCCACATCACCAAAGACTTTCTTTGTGCTCCACAGGCTCGAGGTTGGGTAGAGAGTTAACTGCAGCAACGCACCAGTGCTGGATAAAGGGAGTTAGTGTAATGAGAACTGTAAGTATTCACAGAGCTAATACATTCTGTTATCTCGAAAAAATGATCCCTACAATGTGGTTGTGTGGTGGGAGAGAAAGGCCTCAGCTGGAAAGGGAACTGGACCAGCTCCAGTATCTGGTTAAACAACTTAAAAAAAAAAGATTAAATGACAGGAGCAGGGAGTGATTATTAACATATTTAAATTGCATGCACGCTATGTTCAGATGGGATTATGGGGACGATGTGGGCTTTTTAAAAGATTATTTACTGTCAAAATACTAGATATACTTTTTTGTTTGTTTGTTTTCTTTTGCTTTGATTTGAAGTGAGTCCTGGGGTTAGTTCTTACCAATGGTCTCCTGCAGCCCTGCCTATTGCATGCTGCTAAGGCCAGGAAGGATCAATTTGGATTTCAGAACAGAATTTGCTTCATTACAGAACACTCCACAAAGGCTGCAGGACTAGCAGTGAATATGCCTAATTTCTGTGGGGTATCTGAGCAGAGAAGAGGGTTGGAGGACATATCTGTATACAGAACATGTTTGATGCCACCTGAGTCCAATGGCCTTAGTGTCCCAATTCTAACAAGTCCAGACTGAAACATAGTTATCGCCTCTTAACCCCTAGTAACTCATTCCATACTTCTACCCTTATTTTGTTCTGATTAGGTGTCTCTGAGCTAATTGTAAGCAAAAGAAAATAATGGATTAAAGTGAAAAAAACATTAGGAGCAGCTTAATGAGAAACTCCAAAAGATTTAAGACCCCAGTGTCACAAGAAGAAAACTGACAAGTTGTGAAACCACTCTTGATCGGGTGTGAATCCTCCTGGAATTGGGGGCAGCCCTGGGAGGGTGCCCTGGATCTTACAACCGCTTGCCTCTCCTGAAGGTGCTGCAAAAGGGACTGAAAATATTTGAATGAGGACATGGTTCAGGTTGAGGGTAGAAGAGAATCATGCCCAGCTGCCTAGCATGCCCTGACAAGATGTTATTTCATGTTCTGCTTGCACATTGAATGGTTTCCTAAACTCTGTTTCAAAAATCATACATTTACGGGCAAAATGCCATCATATTGTGAGTAAAAAAGCCCTGTCCCATTTACAGGCCTCATCTGGCGAAGGCTTCACTATTTTGAGTGAAATCAGTAAATTAACTTGGATTTTGCAAGAGCACTAAGTTAAAAATACAAAAATCTTAAAAGTGCATTTACACTTAACAAAACCCCTACTATGAATTTATCAACACTTATATTTGCAGGTCACACTTTACTTGCACTTATAAGTTTAAGTCTAACCCTTCTCATTACTTCAATGCTGCTTTTAAACCTCTAATGCATATTTAAGCGGTAGTTTTAAAAAACAGTGTGTCAACTGCCATTGATGTGTGATGTAGGGCACTGACCCTTTGAACGCATTATCATGTCATTGGACCCATTAAATGTAGCCATTTCTGTTGCTCTTAATTGGGTTGTGCAGCATGTAGCAGTTGCAAGTGGTTACAGTTTATGCTATGAATTATAATACCAATAATATTGGTTAGTGCGGCCAAGATCCATACGTGTATCAAATGTATATGCTCAGTGATTGCTGAGAGTATCACATCTATTCAACTTGTCACCTTTCCCCTTTAAAAGTAATAGAGATTTAACTCCTGAGATCAAAATCAACCTATGGTCTCTTGTCTGCTTACCCCTCTTAATTAAACCGAGCATCTTCTTCCAAAGCAGTGTTACTGGGCTGGTTCTGCTTGTGAAATACCATGCTGTTCCCTATGAATCAATATTTTTAAATATCTGGCCCTGAGAAAGAAACCAAATACATCCTATCTGCTTTTGGTAGGAAACTGCAACTTCTCTTTCCCTTTCTTTTTTCCTTTCAAAAAAATCGGATGTCAGATTTGGAATAAGGCCAGGGTATTTTATGGCAAGTTTCAGCAGCTGAAAATATTTGCATCTGATTTATAAAGTTTTGCAAATCAACGTAAATGTGAGATAGGTCCTAACAACGGTGGCACTGCCTGCCATGCTGGAACAATTAAAGGCTGGCCCACACTGAGTCCCTGGCATGGAGGTGGCCTGAACTTTGGATCTCAAGTTGTGGGCCAAATCAAAACTCTAGGTCCTAACACTCCTGAAACACAAAGATTTCTGGAGCTGGCTCAAAATTTTAGAGCTAGGGCCCATTTCCAATAATTAGTACTGTTGTCTTCAAATATCAATGGAAACCATGATGTTTTATCATTTGCAGCTGGACATGCATGAGTGTCCTCCCAAAGAACAGATAATTAGGAACAAGGAAAACAGACTCCAAGCAATTGCCAAATTAAACGTCCAAATGCAAAATGTGTAGTAATTGCAATAGTAACACTGGTGATGACAGCAACAATCATTTCTAGCCCAGCAGTTTTGTTTATAAAAATGTTAGTAAAAGGTGCAGAGCTGGAAACAAATAACTTTACCTCAGCCCTTTTATTACAATAATATAATAAAGTGAAAGCCAAGAAATAAATTGATTGCAAGTCATATTAAATATTTTGGACTAAAGTGAAGCTGTTACAAACTACATCTGTAAAAATTGTGTAATTATTATGGGTGGGTAAAATCTGGCAAGTATTATTTTCTTAAGTAAAGCGTAAAAGAGAACAGATGTGCTGTAACTTACACATTTGTTTTTTGCCAGTTTCACTAATTCAGTACAAAAAGTTGATGTCATTTATCATACTATTGAATGGATTTCAAATTAGCGAGGCAATGGTGACTTTTTTCAGTGTCCCAATTTTAATGCCTGAGAAAAGAACAGGATGGATAAGGTTGTCTCACAGAAAGAAAATTAGTTTGTTTTATTGGGCACTGAAAACCCAAGTCTTTTGTCAAACAGAGAAGAAAACATGTATTTGGAAGGAGAACCAGGTCACTAGTTAAATGTCAAGGTCTGCTAAAATCAAAAGGTAGGAGGGGTGGGTGACAATGAAATCTAAGTAGAAAACCATAAATGTAAAGAAACACCACTATTTCTGGGCTGGGGTGAAATGAGAAAAATGGCCAAAGACAGAGAGAGGCAGCCTGGGTCTGGAAGTAATTATGGCCAAGTGAAGACAACTGAATTCCATATTACTTTGGTGGATGTCTGTAAAGGCAGTTTGGGGAGGTATTTTGGTAAGGTTTACTTTTTGGAGCTTAGCAACATAAATTTGTTGTCACTGAACTATTAAATAAAATAGACACATGTTGGCAAAGTGTGCACAGCCGAGGGATGGAACTGATTAAGGGACAGCCTATGAAATAACAGCTTAAATGGGCCCACTGCAGGATTTTAATATCCCATGACAACACTCAATTGTCAAATTCTGCTGGAGTGTCCAGGATGCTACTAAAATTAAGCCAGAAATTCCTAGATTTATTCTATTTTTTTTTTTTTTTTTACAGCTAAGAACAGGAAATGCCAGTAAGCTGTGAGAATCTGAGCAAGAAACAAGAAACTGGGAAGAAAAGAGGATGGTCTAAAATTTTATGAGATTTCTGCCATTAAATCTATAACAAATGTCTTTCACCTACACAGGATAAAGAGGCAATGTGGGATTTTAATTGGACTTTTGGCTTTTCTTCATTTGATTTAAACCTAGGTAGAATTTCAAACAATAACACTGGAACACCTGGTTAACACGTTAGATGATACGTATAGTTGTAAATTGTGGTTTTAATAGATGCTCACTAGGGGATTGCAAAGGGTCCCATTGTTCAGCTTGGCAGATATTAAAAAAAGTTCATGAACTACTGGGATTTAAAACCCACTCACATGATTTTAATATTACATCAGTAATGTAATTTGATAATTTGACCAATCTTGTGGCCAATTTGTGGACAGAGAAACTAATGGTCACGTTACGTGATTAAAGTACTCTGATACAAGACTAAGCGTAATGCCTATTTTAATTTATTGCAACAGATGAAGCTGAAGAACAGTAACAGTCACTGAAATCTGATAATTGTCATATTACATGAGCATAATCAAAGGAATGCACAGAGTAAGTCTTCTTCCAAGAACAAACACAACCCACAAATACTCTGTGCACTTCTCCACTGCAAGAATGATGTGCGGTAAACCTTTTTGTCAAGTAGGTTTTCTTTTCCTTTCCAGTTCAAGAACAAGGACTCATCAGGTTTAAAAGAGACCAGTCACTTGAAATCATTTTTATTAAGCCTTTAAGAAACTTGGGTCTATTTGTGCCATCTGAGTTTGCATTCAGGCTTTGGACCTCCTGTGTAGTCAACAGAGATAAGAGGATTGCCAAATTGAAATGTCATTAATGGACTGAATTTGTATAAGGAGTGCACATTTGAAGGGAATCACACAGTCATTCCACTTATAGCACTGTGTTTCAAATTGCAGAGAAGTCTTCTAAAGTGTGAGCTGGCGACAACCTCCACCGACATGAGCCCTTGGGACCCAATCGGCTACCTCATCCTGTAACCCTACTTTTCCCAAAGGCTGACGAGATGAAGGTGGTGTTCAACATAGGATATAATCATCTTTTGAGAAGACTATCAGGTGGGTAAAAATGTGTGTGGATGATGGGACTGAGCACCATGGTTTGTGGTGATGCTGAGTCTCCTGGCCAGAGCCAAGTGTGAGGTTGTGGTACCTATCCTGGGACAGTTCTGTTGGACGTCCTCTCCCATGGCTGGTGTAGTGATGAAGCACACTCACCACTGGTCCTCAGTGAGGGATGCATCCATAAGCTTGAGGCCTGGGCTGTCCCTAAAGGGTTGCAGGATGGGACTGAGGGCATCACGTGAAACATACCCTCGTGACTAGAGAGGGAGAGTACTGGCAGTTACAGTGGTGGTGCAGCTCCAAAGCAAGTGATGCAGGGATGAGGTCCTCAGCACTATCTGGCTTCCCCTAAAGACTCCATCCTGCTAGCCTCTGCCTGCTGGCCTGAAGCCTGTCATACTTTAGAGAAGCTCATAACTTGAACTTGCCTCTGCTCTCAATTCAAACACCAAAGTCAGCAAACTGAATTCAGACTGCGACTATCTCTCCCTCCCTATTAGAGTTAAAGCTGAAGAGACCTTGGCAATATAGTTTTGAACTGTAAGACCTTGATTTTTTTCCTGTAGTATTTTCTCCTTTCTTGCGTAGCAGTGAAGTTTTCTTCTGCTTTTCACTTGCTTCACTGTCAGTTCATGTGCTTCCGGCTCCAGCTTCCTGTCCCATTCCCTTTGTTTTATCTCAGCTTTAATTTTACTGGATATTTGTCCTTAGTTTCTAAGCATCTTTGTTGAGATATTTGAGCAAGTTGGAATAGTAATCTCAACCAAAAAAACTTTTCCCATGTCTCATTTTCTCTTTACACTCCCACTGTAACTGTACACCTTGCTTTCCTCTTCCACTTTCCCTCTTAGAAATCTTTCATAGACAACAAGACCTCCCCTAGGCCCTGATTCAGCAGAGCACTTAAGCATGTGCTTAACTTTAAATACCTTCGTAAAAGCTTTTGCTGAATCAGGATCTTAGTGTTTCTCCTCACCTAACTGCTGTTCTCCCATGGTTATTTCAGTATTTGCTTACAGGAAAATCTGAACACAGAGTTCATGGATTAAGTCAGCATGTTTTTTACCCCATCCAGCTGAAGTATTTAGATGCACTCAGCATAAGAGTGAGGCAAATGGGATGCAGCAGGTAAACCAATGCCCATCAGGCTCTGTACTCTGTTACTATGTGTAAAAATGTTTTGTATGCTACTACTGTCAGGTAAGTACCATCAGTGACTTGTAATGCTAAGGATGACAAACATCAAAGGGTAAACATACATTTAAAAAGTGTGTAGTGTTTCATCTCACTTTCCATTAAGAATTTTAGATCTAAGTACCGGCCATACTGTGGCTGAGATATTGCTATGTAGCAATATATATTTTTTCCTTAATAGCTGCTAAATAAAGCTGTTTTTTTTTTAAAAAAAGAGGTTATTGCCCCTAATAAACTGTTGATACATAAATGTTTAATTTCCTTTGCCAGGAGGCAGTAGGGTGATGAGTCTGTAATTAATTTTAAAAGATATCATGGGCCAGTGCAAATATGACTGTAATTATTCATTGCAACTGGAGTGAGCTGTAATCCATACTAACCATGCCAACCACTTCATTTTTAATACTTTTTTAATACTCTGCCAACATGTGTCTCGTTTTAGTTTCAAACTGCAACTGCATAGAAAGTTGTTGAGCTGTGAGGTGAGCTGCAGTCTTAGTGAGATTTGTGGAGTATTCCTCCCTCCTCCTTGTGAGCATGAGGAGATCTGATCCTGTGAGAGAAGGGCTTTCTGGGACACTTTCTGATCGCTGGTGGTGTATCTGGAAGATAAACTTTTAAGAAAAATGGTGGAAGGAAATGCAGATGGAAAGGCATGACCACCAGGTTGACCCCCCTTGTTTTTTACCAGCTGGGTCATGTCATGTGACACAAAATGGCTGTAAAATTTAAAGCAGGAGAAAAACAGGACCATTATATTTAGTACTTCTTTCCTGCTTCACCATGCAAGGATTTACAGTTTCCCACTCTCTGAGTAACCTCTTCTATATGCTGAAAGACTGAAAGGCTCAGAGGCAATTGAAATTAGAGAAGCTTTAACCATAATATCTGATGTCTGGGAGTTAAGCTGGTAGAGGGGGGAGCTTGTGTGTCAGTCTCTCATCTCAGCAAACTGGAAAGTACAGGGCAAACACAAAGGACCCAAATTATATTAGATGGATTTTTCTTATTTTCCCTTCAATAAACATTTTGTGCACTTTCAAGTTAAGTAAGGGACAGATGGAAAGTTTCTTTTTCCCCTGCAGTAGCTTGATGAATAGTAAATTGTTTTTTGAAGGTTTTTCTTTCTTTCCTGGCTTAGATGGGAGAGGAAGATGATGTTTTCTAAAGGGTCATGCCAAACAAAAAAGAGAACAAACACCCTCTTTAGTACCTGCACGAGTTGAATATACATTTGGGGATAAATTGGAAAAACACATTAAAATTTTTATGCGAGTCCCACTTTAACTTTGATGTGTAATGTGAACTTCTCAATGGATGATGGTGAGGCTGTAAGTGTTTGGTGTTCATTAAACCACTGTTATCAAAATTTGGTGTAATTTTACCACAATAATGTTACATCTCTCTTTCTAGTTTAAAGCCCTTTAGGGAAAGTATTTTCTGCATTTTTTTAAGATCACTTAACACATGCAAGATTTTATTAGAAGTAAATATTTTTTAGAAGACATTGTCTCCCAAATGCTAAGGAAGCTTGGGATTAGGCTGAAACGTACTGTTTAACACCATAGGCACTCTCCAGCACAAAGGTTTGAGCTGAAGTGTAGAAAAAAACCAAATTCCTCCTTATACACTGAAGGTTCAACACTGATGTAATGAATCCATGGCAAGCTAGAGTTATCCCAATAGGTTCATATGAATTAATCTATGTTTATGTGGATATGAAGAAATCTGTTTGCAGCAGGCTGGAGTAGATGCAAAATTCTCGCCAGCAATTTGGGTACCTTAGGTACTAGAAATGGGTGTGGAAGCATCAAATTGATTTGTTTTAATGAAATACGCTATCACTTTCACTTTTTACTGAGAATATGGAGAAAAATCTGATCTTCTAGGAGAACCTAGCCAAAACCAAATTAATCTCAAGAAGATGATGTGGTGTATATTACTGAACACTGGAGTCCTAATGGTCTGCATGACCTCCCTGGAGAATGCCAGCAGTCACACAAATGACCATTTTTCCATGTTCACCATTGTTAATGCACACACAGTG
>JAUMJJ010000194.1:2555000-2560000 GCA_033556795.1 Tapera naevia
TACCCTGTCCTGATTAAACTTCAGAAGAAAAAGATTAAGCAATTGCTTTTGCGTTGTTATTTGAGAAACTGGAAAAGCTCTGCCCAAAGCTTAGCATGCCAGCTGTGACTGAGTACTTTAAAATATTGAGCGGAGAGTGTCTTTTGCGGTCAGAATCAAAGCTTCTTAAGTTCATTTCTTTTTGAGACTCTTTGGAGAGCTCTAATTGGGTTTCTGTGTGTGCAAAACAAGTGAGTCCAAAGTGTAACAGGATGCTGAAATGATTCCAGAGGTCTATTGGAAATGAAAGATAGATGCCCTCACTTCCTTATAGAATTTCCTTACAGTGCCCTGCCTGACTTGTGTCTTCCAGAAATCCAGGCTGCCTTTGTTCTCCTGGCATGTGTACATGGTGTATTAGGAGTTCTGTCACAGAGAGCGGCTGGAGGGAAGTAAGTGTAGCATGCAGAGAAAAATGAGCACCTATGGCTTTGGGGTACCTAAATCAGCTCCCCAAAACCGAAAAATCATAGAGGAAAATACTGTTTTTCAAGAAACCTCTTGTTTTATTTTTAACAAACCCCCAAACTTTGAAAATCAAGTTGACACTTAAAATAGTTTTAAACTTAATCTTCTCTAAAAAAACAAACACCCAGTCCTTGTATTATTCTGTGAAAATTTTGCATCTAGATATTCCTACCACTTCCAAACTTTTCTGTAATGCAGTGCGCAGAAACCAGGCTGGGAGTGAAACCCTTCCTTTAAGAGTGCTACTGTTGTGTGACAATATGGCTCTTCCCTGACTTTATTTTTTTACTTCCTGTGAGAATTAAACAGATTGAAATGTAAAGAGTTTGGGAGTGAAGGGATGAACATCTTAATTAACTGCCCGGAGAGCTCTGTTCCGTGCAGGGTTGGCAGCATGTCGTCTCTGATGGGCCTTTCATGGTCCACAGGCAGAGATTAAAGTATGGCAAAGCTACAAAAACTTTTTCAGGTCTTGTTCATCAAAGTTGATAGCAGGAAAGAGAGCAACCTTACCAGATCTCTCTTGTTCTTACTTTTCAAGGGAATGTTGGGGTTTTTTCCCCCTCAAAATACAAATGGGGGCACAACATTGTGTTTTCTGATTCAGGGTCCAGCTGAAAGCATCCCGTAGCTGGGTAGAAGCCTAGTGAGCCTGTAACAATTGAGGCTGAGCTGTGTCACTGAACAGTAAACAGGCACAAAATTTAAAGTGAATTCTAATAACAATGGTTCATCAAAGTTCTAAGCCATTCGTGGTAACAAAGAAGATTGAAGTTAAAGACTAAATAAGAAAGCATGTTTGGAAGAGTATGAAAAGTATTTTAAATTATTGTTTCACATTTTTTGTTCACATAGTCATATTTTTCAGTACCTTTCTCTAGACAAGAGACATCAGGCAAGAACCACCTCAAAAAATAGCATGATGTGACTCAAAGACAGGTCCTAATGGTAAATGAAGGAGAATCTCCTATTCCAGCGAACAAAAGGCAACTGCCAGACACTTGGCAATCCAGAAGCAGAATTTAGCAGATTAATTTTAAAATGCTCCTCCAGCTACTCCTTGAGATTGGTTTGGCTTGAGCCTGAAGAGGCAGTTATTTAAGCACTTGAAAGAGACTAAAGGCTCAAGATTAATCTCAGATACTCAAATGCATAACACCAGGTATCTCAAAAAATCCGTGATTGTACTTGCACATGCATGCCCGTGAGTATATTTTCCAATACATGCAGAGATGCAAACCCATGGATTGAAGATTAGAAATGAACTGCAACTGTTGAACTCATTTAAGTATTTTTTAAAAAAAATCTGTTTCATGACCTTTCAAAAGAGTGTAATTGTTCTATTTCAGTGTTGTGGATAATCTTGAATGTTAATTCTTAAAAATAACTCATTTTTTATTATAACCGATTGATTTGTCTTTAGTTTTACAAATACACATTGGAGCCTAAGAATGTAAAGCACTTGTAAAATATAACAGGATTGTGCTCTAAAATTTGACCAGTATTTTTTAGTCAAGATGAACACCTAGTCTTTTAGGCTGATGTAGGAAAGGTAAGTATTTGTGAGTTAAGTGTAGTTTCACTAGGCAGTTCCAATAGTCCCCATGTACCCTCACACCTGCTACATGAAAAGTTAGAATACAATGTGAATGACTTGGTCTGGTTAATACTAGACTTGAATTTTGGGTCATCTGGAGAGAATAATAAGGGCTTTTCCAGCTCAGAGTGATGCATGGACTTTAATGTTTAGGAACTATAAGAAAAATTATCTCCCTTGTATCATCAGCGGGTTCCAAAAAAAAGCTTCCAGAATGCCCATGCAAATCTAATTTAGTCAGTTCTTGTGCTATTAGACCATGCAAGGAGAAAAAAGTTAAGTCAGATGACCCACAACTGAAATCTATTCTTTCCTCTGCACATCTGAAAATACATCGATCTTTCAGAGTCCAACAGAGACTGGATACCCTTTGGCCAGCAACAGCTTGCCTCTTGCAATGTGGGAGTGTGCCTTGCCAAGCACTAACAACATAAAATCTTTTGGTGTGTGTCCCATCCCTCTGCAAAGGCTGAAGCAGGACAGGATGCTTGCTTCTAACAGGTACCACCTGTGCTCTGCTCCTCCCCAGTGTTAGCTGGTGCAGCCTCCCTTCCCCTCACACAGGTTTTGAGTGGGTGGTGATGAGAAAATTGGGATTCCTGGCAAAACCAGCCAGAGCAAGTCTTGCTCTTGATAGGCTTGAAAATGGGGTGTGAGGATTTTTCCAACCAGGGAAAAGGTGATTTTCAAGGACAAGATTGCTAAAAATAAACTAGGTTTCTCCAGGTTTGAGCACATTAGGCTATTGTTTAGTATTGTCTGTGTTTAGCACCTATCATGCAGCACATGCTTCACAGACAAACACAGAGGTTTTCACCCTTTAAATGTACAAAAAACACGACTGTCATGACCAAAAATCAGTAATGGGAAAAACAAAAAGGAAAGGAAGATCAGATGTTGCAGCCAAAGGACCATATGCTTTTTCACAGTGTTGTGTCTGTGCTTCAGAGGTAGGGGGGCAATGTTTGGTTGCCTGTTGCTTGCACTTAATCATTTGCCTGTCTTTAACTTGGTTTCCAAGTGAAATGAGGCTTTAACAATTGCACGCTCTGTAGGAGCATCTGTCAATCTCTCAGTCCTCCCAGGAACCTTTTCAACCTGTTGTACAATTTGAACCAAATTTCACAGAAGATATCAAATTGCTGGGGCCTCTTTCCACAGTTATAGATTTTCTATAGGATAAATAAACCTTTAGATACTCTAAATAACACACTTTCCTTTTCACCACCTCCATAGCCCACTGGTTTGGCAGCAGTTGTCTTAAGGACATTAAACATCCGTAGAACAAGCAAGGAAGCACCTTCTTCAGTGCTTCTTATCCCTTGGCTCTGTGTCTCAGGCTTGAATGTTGAAACAGATTTGCAGAGAATCAACCTAGCTGAATAATCATTACTTTGCCAACCTGTCTCAATGCTTTACTCGTCTACATAATACAGACATTTCTGGTAACATCCTGCCCACGTTTCTAGGTAGGCAGCAGATTTATCAGGAGCTTAGGAAGAGTGCTTCGTCTGCTGTCCTGGAGAAAGGTAGCTTTCTGAATTTTGTCAGGACATAAGACAACAGAGGAGATAAATTTTTTTGGTCCTATTAGAAATCTTTCATGTTGGCAAGTTGAACTCATTGCAGGAGATCCCCTTGATTCTTGCTTGATGCAACCCAGAGATAGTATTTCTAGAGTCATTTTATTATGTGTGGATAAATCTGAACTAATAGCTCAACATCCTTTTGTCTGATAAGAACTTTACTAAGTAGATCCATACTGAGAATCACTTGATTTCTGGGCTCAATGTGGAAGAAGACCAGGTCTTCCATTTTGCTATGAAATATGGAGTTTGGGGTTTAAAATAAATAAAAGAAACTTTTAATTTCCTTGTCCAGTTCACAGATTTCCCTTGCCCTCTGCCTGTGCTATTATGGCTGCTGGATTTGCTTTTACTCTTACCCATGTTGTTTCCCACAGCTTTGAGGATCATTGGACAGGGGTGACTACTGATGACCCGAGGGTCTGGTATCCACACTTAGGAAGATGTTGCATCTCTTTGTGCTATGAAGGTGTGCACCAAAAGTAGTTGGCTGCAAAACTCTTGTGAACACAACATCTGGGATCTGCAAACCTCAGTAAGCAGTTGGGAAAACAAGTTGAAGCACTTTGGGAACCTAACGGAAAGGGATAGATTTATGAAATCCCTGGGGCGGCTACCTTTCCCAGTAACCATGACTACCGCTTTAGCTTAGATCTCAAATTCAAGTCCTCCTCTTCACCACTCACAACTCCTTAAGACTTACCCACTTATCATAAAACATGAAACTTTGAGGCATACATGCTGTCAATAGAGGAAATTCCAGACTTATGTGAATATGTAGTTACTGCAGATGTTATTTGGTCTGTACTTCCTCAGTTCTTTTGGGGGGTCTGAACAGTTCAGATTCTTCTCCACCCTCTCCTCATTTCTTCACTTTCTCCTTCATTTGGATACAGTGAGCTGAGTGAGGACAAGCAGTGCCACTCAATCTGAGGGTCTCCCACGCCTCTAGCAGCAGAAAATATATCTGTGCCTCTGTGATTTATTGCAGCGTCAGTGTTTATGTCGTTATTGTTAGGGGGGTTGCAACTATTTAAACCCCCAATTTTCATATAGCTTGACCATAAAACAATCACTCCAAGTTGGAGACATTCTCAGCAAAGGAATAGTTTAAAAAAGGGGAAAAAAATCCTCACAATGTTTTGGAGGTTTTATGTCATTCTGCCACGGGTTTTTTGAATCACACATTTTGACCATAAAAAAGAATTTAAATGGAAAAAAATAAGGTCAGGTAAATATCAGAAGGCATTTAAAACTGGAATATGGGTGTAAACATAAGAACGTTCCCAAACTTTTAAAGGTTAAGAGCA
>JAUMJJ010000194.1:2565000-2672500 GCA_033556795.1 Tapera naevia
CTATCCAATATCCTTTTTTAGTATTTGATCCTTTGGCTACTTTGAGTAGGTTCAAAAAGTTTCTAGAACTCGATGTGTTGGATAGTGTGCCCCTTCCTTCAGCTCCCATGAAACCCCCACCCAGCAGAGTACCCTTGACTTGCAGGTCTCATGTCATTTTTTCCCTCACCTCTTAAGGAAACCATCCTGAGTTAATTTGTCTGGTTTACCATTTGACAAATATGGTCTGTTAAAAAAAATGTTGCCTATTTTTTTTTTCCCTCTTGAATTAAATCCTCTCTGGGCTATTTAATGTTATTATGAGTATTTTCAAGGGCCAGGTATATCGGGAGCTAACTCAAGGGTGTTTTCTTAGAGCAACGACCACATACTAATTTTAATGAGCTTGCCCCACAAGCGAAGGTGTCTCTGTGCGGTGCTGGGGAACGGTGCACGGCCCAAAGCCAAATCCTACCCAAACTAAAAGAAAAATCCCCATGTCTCTCCACAGCTTTGCATATGCAAAAGGCACCATGCTGCAAACGTGCATGTAAAGGTTACTTTCCAAGCCTCTACTTTTCATCTGTTTTATCTAAAACTGAGTTTTACTTGTGTGTTGCCTGGTCAGCTGACCCGAGCCTGGTGCTGCTGGAGAACAAGCAAGTCACAGCTGCTCACGCTAAAGGGAAAATAATTCAAAAGTTTAAGGATTACACTTTATTCATACTGTGATCTCTAAGTAAAAATGTCTCAGGGATGTGTGTTTATCTTGGTCTGGACCCACTTCAGCGGTTTTTACCCTTTGGCTTCACCTCAAGCAAAACAATATCAAGTGAGCCAAAAATGATGATAAACACACACACACACACACACACACACAGAGCTCTGAAGTTTCTCCTTCTTGAGCAGGGAAAACGCTCCACCAGCAATGTGCTGGAGTTACTCTCATTCCCATCACTGCTGAGTGACAGCTTTATTGTTAAATAAAACAAATTAATTGCTCTAAATGTCTTGAGTAGTTGATAGAAATGAAATTCTTCACTTGTTTTGCTGCCAAAATTAATGACAGGATTATAAACTTGTTACAAAGTCATAGGTTTCTCAGGAAAGCTAACTATAATGGGCCTAATTTTGCCCTCGGCAGAGGCACTGGGGCACTTTCCAGTGACTTTTAAGGGAATTTCATGAGTGTTCTTAAAGAAGAATATATTCCCCACACTTGGTGTATAAAGTGCTCGTCCCTCCCATCTTTATTTTTACTCTATCTTTGCTCAGGTGTGTACATACCTCTTTGCATAGATTGTTCGTAATCTTTCACAGTTTTATAATATTCTTTACAATGATTGTCTCTCCATGAAAGGATTTCCTGTAAACCTTACAGGAGAATTATTTTGAGTGCTCTGAAAAGCCTGGATGAATTCTTGGAATTCAGGAAGATCAGATACCCTTGCCCTCTTGCAGGCAGACGAGCAGAATGGACAGAATTTGGGAGCATTTGCAGTTAGAGAAAAGGTACAGGGAACATCCTAATGAGGTAAAAGGAGTAATTTAATTGTCTAAGTCCTTCTGTGTTCGAGAATATCAGACAGATGGGGAGGATAAAACAAGGAGCTCAATAATTAATTTTCATGTTCCTCACTAGTGGGACCTCTTTAATCCCTGTTCCTGTGATTATAGAGAAAGGTTGGATTCTGAAGTTTCACTCATTAGCTGCGTGTTTTATGAAAATACCTGTATTTTCAAAAGGAATAGTGACAAGGATGAAAAATTTCCGTTATTAAAAATATCTTGGTGTCAGGGACTTTTGTGAAAGAACAAAAACTCTCTGATTCCCTCAGATAAATAATGAAACAGATGGTTGTTGAGAGGTTAAAGGTCAAACCTTCCCTGTTGACTGAAACACAAGGTTGACTTAAAAGATTTTCTGAAGTTATTCAAGATGCAGTGCATCAGCCTGTGTCTCCTACCTCTTGATGAAGTGGTGTGGGCTTCCTTAAAAATACTGGTGAGTGCAGGTAAGTTCGAGTGCCTCATCTTAAGAAGGCTGACACCCATTCTAGCACTGAACTGTGCTTCTGCAAACTGCATCTATAATAAAAGATATCAGTGAATAATTAAGTGAACTTGTCCAGGGATATAGGTTATTGGAAAGGCTAAATATTAAGATTTAATCAACTTCCTAAATGAACTGCTCACTTCCTACTTGAAACGGTAGTTGGTAAAGCCATCGTGGAAATCTGTGAAATCCTGAGAAAATTATCAATAATGCAGTTTAGAAAAATGGAAGGAAATCAAACAAACACTGTCTGTAGGGTTAAGCTTCTGCATTCATTAGCAGACTCTTAAACAAAGAGAAGAGGGCATTTTGAAAGCAGCATACAGACTAACTAAAGAGACAAATACACTAACTTGTATGATTCAATATCATTTCAGTACAAATTGTGCAGTCACTCAAACACACAAACATTTCAAGGTAATTTTCGTAAATCCCTATTGTGATCTAATTTCTTATTAAGATGAATAAAGCAGGCTGCCATCGTAATTCATCAGCCCTTTGCGCTGCAGAGCAATTGGTGGAGTTCATTTCATGTTTTTTTGCTGAAAAATAGACCTAAATTTCTGGAATTACTAACAACAACCTCTGACTGAAGATCTAACTTTATTTTTCCAAATAGAATTTAAAGTTAGATAAAAACACTGTATCTCAAATCCAAGAAGGTCAATGAGAATTAAGGACCAAATCCATGAGAGCTACAGAGTGGCTTTGAAGGTACGTTGTGTAGCAGAGGACATGTCTGGACTTCTTGCAAAGGACACCATTATGGTGCTGAGCAGGAACATGTTGCATTAAGCAGACCCAGTGTTTAGTATTGGTGCCTTCCTAAATGCATCCCTCTCTACCTGGAGCTAGACCTGGCTCCCACAACCTTCTCCAGACCTCCTCTGCAGGCTGTTGCATGTTGAGAAGTACCTGGAAGGTAGGTTTCCACTAGGATAAGGTGTGGGTGTTTGTTGTGCAGGTGGTCCAACAGGCTGGAGAAGAATGAGTTGTGTAAACTCTTTTTATCATGTGAAAAATGTTATTATTTCAATGAAAATTTTCTGCCATATTGAAATACAGCCTTCCCAAAGTGGAAGGAAAAATCAGTCTGGTTTCCTGGAAAAAAATCAGTCTGCTGACAGGTCAAGCTTGTCCTCCGAGCCAGACATAGAAGGATCTCCTATGCAACTTCCCTGCCTACTCTGAGCACTCTCTCTATAGCAAAGTTACTGTCTCCAGTCTGTATATAGAAGAGGAATGAAGTGAAGACTGGGGTAGAAAACTCTTTGTGTGAGTGTATTAGTGTGTACCCTTGAGTGTGCAAGCACAATTCTGTGCACTGGCACAGCTGCTGTCCAGGGCTGCTCTCCACCACGATACCTCAATACTGTTACTCCCACCAATGATATTATAAACGGTCACACTTGCAGCAGTAGCCACAGGATTGCAGTAAGTAAGGAAAATAAAAATCTCTTGCACGGTAATTTACAAATAAAAGTTCATTTTCATTTAAAGGAGATGCACAGCCATGTGTACCAGTGCGGAGAGGGAATTCTACCACTTCTCCGCCAAATAGGCAAGGGACGTCGTGCCATAATTTGCCCTAATTTTTTTCCAAATACAGAATGACCTGTTACGGCGTCCCAGGGAGAATATGAATTAGCCCAGGTCAATAGGAGGTCAAATAGATAGGGTGCTAAAATCCCTTTACTACTTTGTAGTATCTTATGCTAATTCAGTTCCCTTCTCTGTGATAAACAAAGCCAGTTGAAAGTAGATAGCATCACACAGTGATGGGTCCCAAAGCTACAATTTAATACAAATCTAGTAATTCCATTATACAACATATCCAGTTCATTTAGAGGCAACGAATACTTAAGAAGGTCCAGGATTGAAATACCTCAGCTGATACGTTAAAAATATAAATAACCCAGCGAAATTTCATTTGTCACACCTAATAGATACGCATGATAGAAATTCTAGGTGTCCTTTCAAATGTTTCTCAAATTATAAATCATAGGTCCTAGGTCCTTATACACAGATATTGTGAGTTTTCAGGCACATAATTAGTAGATACATGTACCAAAAAAAATCCTCATTGTTTTCTCTTTGAAAAAAAGCGATATTATATGAGTCCAATGAGAATTACTGATTTAATAAAGATGAACCTTTCACAATGTTTTACAGGCTATGCTCTTCACCTTGGAAGGATTCTGCAACTGTTTGCAGCTGAAGCCCACTAAAAGACACCACCAAGACTCAGCACCTCTGAAGCAGAGGAGAGTCTCTCGTGTTGGCCCGGAGAATCAGGGCAAACTGATGCACTTGGGAAGCACCTCTGTGTCTCTAGTTTTAACAGAAATGCAGAAATGCAGATAGTTTGAGCCTGAGGAAGAGCCTCCTGAATCGCTGTTTTGCAGGTCTCTGAGAGCAGCCTAAGTGAAACTACCTTGCAAAGTGCATAATTTTAAGTATGAGAGTCATACATTTCTAAACAGACAATTAGAAAGAAAGACCTAGAAAAAAGATGTTACAAATAGCTGAAAACTCAATGCTACTGGCCTATGTGCTTTCCAACAGAGCAGGTTATAGCAGAAAACCCCCAGACAACTTTTATGAATGATTAAAAATTGATGAATTTCTGTCTGGTGAGCAGTACTGTGGTGCTGGTTATTAGGCAAAGTGGGAGAGAAATTACAGAATAGCACAGGGAAGGATATCCAATCAGGAGAAAGGAGAAATGGAGAAGTAGGAAGATAAAGGAAGAAAGAAGCAGAAGTCAAACAATGCCAGCACTGTAGTGGGTTAATCACTTACATGTGCTAAAAGACCTGCACAGTGTGGACAAAGAGGATTGGCCCAGAGAAATGACTAATGGGTGCAAGGGGTCGTGTGACATCAGAAGAGGAGCAAACCTTCAGCCTGACCATTAATAACCAGAGAGAGGTATTGATACGTTTTGTGGTCAGTAAAGTTGACACTAACACTGAGAAGCTGTAAAATGTCTGTAGGTATAACACAGATAGTGCTTGGTATGGCATAGGAGATGTTTTGCTCCAGGCCACTAGAACACACAGGAATGACCAGAGCCTACAGTTGGACAAAGCACAGGAAAAGCAAAAAAAAAAAAAGGTAATTCCTTTGTAAATAGAATAGATGAATAACATGCCTTTAAGGATGGGCAGTAAATTAGGATGGGATTGATATCACAAGTCTCCTGAGAGAAAAATGAGTGCAAATGCTCCTTAGAATAGAAATCTCTAACTGTCCAAATATTAACCTATATTGCTGCAACTGAAGGTTTTTGCAAACAGGAGTACAATCTCAATAAAAAGCTTGTCATATCCAATGGACAAGAACAACCAGAGTAGTTTCCAACCAGCTTAGACACTACCAATAATCTGCCTGTAACAGCCAAGGTCTCAATGTAAGGTGTGTACTGGAAACTTTTTATGTAGATCTTACCCTGTTAGAACCCAGTACCCAGTGCTGTATTCTCTTAATACACGCTGTTAGTTGCTGGCATTGAGAGGAAGGGAGGAAATTATGCCTTTAAGATCATGAAAGAGCTAGTTGAAAGCAGCAATTGTTAAGTACCAAGGCTCAAGTAGCACAATGCTCTTTGGGACTCAGATATGGAAAGCAGACATTTGTCAGGCTCCTTGGCTTTGAGAATTTAGTGAACTTGTCTAACATAAATTATCAAGGATTAACAATGAAAAGTGAGGTGGTGATTCAACTTCAAGCATCTAACCTAGGTGTCTAAATCAGAGGAATGAGCTTCATATATCCTGTCAAGGACATTCCTGTGAAGGGTGTCTGTGGTCTCTTCCTTCCATTCTCCCACACTGTTGCTGCTTCTGCAGGCTACAGGAGGATTTAACCCCTATAGGTTGGGGTTCTGTCAATTTTAGCAACTCTTGCAATAGCTGGATAAAGAAGTTTCTGTCTCCTAGAATTTTGCTTTGGATTACAGCTTTCAGTCTGAACCTCCAGGCAGATATCTTCCAGCTAAGATCAGGGCTTTAGTTCTAACATAAAAATGGCATTCATTAACAGGGATGTTCTGGAAACTGCTTTCAGTGGGTTTGGACTAAGGTCAGAGAGATGCTAAAATTTACCTGCTTAGGGAATAAGCCACAACAGAAGTCATCAAAAGACTCTGAAGAGCAATACAAGTAATCTTCTAGCCATCAGAATACCAAAATGGAGAGTTTACTGTAACACTCCATTGCACGAGGTAGAGCACACAGCTGGGAAGGCAACAACTGCACAGATGTTTTCCCTGTTAGTTTCTAGGTCTGGGTTTACAAACCTGTGGCTTGTGAACAGATAGGAGCTAATTGAAGAGAAATTTGGAAAGGATGCTGGGCTTCTGTTGGCCAGGCTACCAGGAGTTGCAGCATGCCAGCCCTTTTTTCCAGCTAAAAGGAAGGTGACAGTAGTGTTTGGTTAGTGTGGTGTAGTTTGCTTCTGGTTGGTACAGAATTTTGGCCCTGGGAGATGGAAAAATTCTGGCTTTTCCCTGGTAGAGGTAAATACAGGTAGGGAGTGAACAGCACTGTGGCTGGAGGGTGGGAGAGCTGAGAAGCATTCTGCAACTTGGAAGAAAAACTCCTTCTTCTAAATGGACTTTTTGCTCTCTACTTGACATCTTCTTTCCAGGTGAGTGCCAGTGACCTTTTCATATGTCCTTTTTTGAGCTGTGTGTCCTGTTCACCACACCTGCTTGCAAAGCACTGCAGGCTGCAAGTGATCTGGTCAGTCTATAGCAGATGAGCCATGTCAGACACTATAATTTTTCTGGTTTAATTACATCATTATTTGGATAAAGACATGCTTTCAGTGGGGTAATAACACTGTTTTTAATGATCTGAAGACTCTGATGTGATTAATTATTAGTTTCAGAAAAACTTACTAAAACCGTGTAATGAATATGTTGTGGGCTATTGTTGCTTTTCTTTCACATTGACTATGAAAACAAACAGCACTTGGATGAAGACTAATGAAGATGAATGCATGTCACCTGAAGCTATAAGAAAAGTGTTCAATCTGTCAGAAGATACCCTATTTTAGGTGGCAGTGCACACTATGTTTAAACCACAAATTTGGATGGTAGATACCCTGAGCTGTGTTATAAACTATGATTTGGATCTTGGGTAAAAATATGTTTCCTTCAAGAAAAGCAATTGCTAAGAAATAAAATTCTTTTTTTTTTTAATAGACCCTTACTGTACCATGATTTATACATATGTATAATTCTAACTTTTCTCTGTGGCTTTGTAAAAAATACAGTCCAGTTCTCACAGAAGGGCTGAATACATAGAAGTGTTAAAGATGAGTTAAGAAAATCTTTACTTTTAATGTTCTCCACTCTCACTAATTCCTTTTTCCAGCCAATAAGAATGTTATTTTATGATTTTTCTGAACTTTTATGGGTTCTTATGAACTACGAGAGAAAACTCATAATGGAAAGATACTCTTATTTCATGGGGTGTACATTGAGATGCATAGCTGGTCTGGTCCCTTCCAAAAGGAAGAACTATAATCATGGGACTTTGAAGGTTTTCTGACCATTTTACTCTGAACTATGAGTAAACTCGTGTCAGTGAACGGAGTGTGAGACAGATCTTGACTGTAAATCAGTATCTGCTGTTTGGCCAAGGAAGGATTCATATTTTCTACATTGCTGACTGTGTGGCTTTTTATATTGTGTAGCATTACAAAGATTAATTTAATACCTATCACCAAAAACAATTTGAAAGCATGGATAATATAGCGGTGCTACATAGTAGTGAGAAGTCTCAGTGGCTGTCAATGGATTGGGTGGTATTGATTAGTGCTCCAAGTGACAGCCAAAATTTAAAGGTCATTTATGGGTTGGAATCTAAAGCTAGAAATAGTGGCTTTAAACCAGATTTAAAGGGGGAGGGAGGCAATATCAGGCTAGTCTGGGACAAGAAATGGGAAAGCACGCCAAAGCCTGAGGAGCTGCATCCTTGTGAGGTTCAGACTGCTCCACAAGGAAATGGGCACAATGAACCACACCTGAAGTGTTTTTATACAGGTACGCATAGCTTGAGGAATAAACAGGAACAGCTGGAAACCTTGGCCCAGTCCCAAAGATATGGCATTATTGGCATTAGTCAAAACTGGTGGGACAAGGCCTATGACTGGTGTGCCTTGATGGATGGTTACAGGCTATTCAGGAGGGACAGACAAGGCAAACAAGACAGAGAGTTAGCATTGTATACAACAGAAGGGCTAGAATGCACGGAGCTTGCCATTGGCAATGGCATAGTTGGGAGCCTCTGGGTAAGGATCAAGGGACAGACTATTAAAACAGATGTCATCATGGTAGTCTGCTATAGGCCACCCAACCAAGATGATGCCACTGATGAGTTATTTAAGGAACTGAGGGATGCTTCTCAGTCATTGCCCTTGTCGTCATGGTGGGCTTCAATTTGTCAGGTATCAACTGGGAGTACCATACAGCTGGGACAAACAGGTCCAGATGATTCCTAAACACTCTGGATGATACCTTCATGGCACAGGTGCTGAGAGAACTGACCAGGAAAGGTGCCTTCCTTGTCTTGTTGCTAGTTAACAGAGAATGTCTTGTGAGTGAAGTGACAACTGGAGGCTGCCTTGGTCACAGCAACCACGAAGCAGTCAAGTTTAACATTTATGGCAACAAGAGGAAAACTGTCAGCATGACTTCAACTGTGGATATGAGGAAAGCAGACTTCAGGTTGGTCAGGGAACTGCTTAGTAAGATCCTCTGGGAAAAAGCTTTTGAAGGTGCTGGGGTCAATCAGTGCTGGTCGCTTTTTAAGTATCACCTCCTAAAAGCACATGACCAGGCAATCTCAAAATGCCAGAAGTCAAATAGGCGAGGCAGAAAGCGAGCCTGGCTGAGCAGGAATCTTCTAAAACTAAAGCATAAAAGGACAGTGTGGAAACAAGGACGAGTGACATGGGAAGACTACAGGAATACTGTTCTCAACTGCAGAGTGAAAATTCTTACAGGCAAAGTTCAATTAGAGTTGAAGTTGGCCAGCACTGTAAAGGATAATAAAAAGGGCTTTCTCAAATATGTTAATAGCAAAAGGCAGGCCAGAAATAATATTGACCTGTTACTTCATAAGCATGGGCACCTCATAAGCAGAAATATAGGCAAAGCAGAGAAATTTAATGCTTTTTTCACCTCTGTATCCAATACTGATGATGGGCTCACCCCGCTACCCCTTCCCCACCCCCCCACCACCCCCCCAAGCCCATGGTCAGAGGACCAAGACTGTGTAAATGATAAACTCCCAATCAACCCCAAACTTGTGTGGGATCTGCTGTTCCAGCTGGACTCCTACAAGTTGATAGGACCCAATGGCATTCATCCATAGGTACTTAAAGAGCTGTCTGTAGTCATACGGAGACCTCTCTCAATGGTTTTTCAATACTCTTGGGAATCTGGAGAGGTACCACTTGACTGGAAGCTGGCAGATGTTGTGCCTGTCTTCTAGAAGGGTAGCAGGGATGATCCCAGTAACTACAGGCCTGTTAATCTCACTTCAGTGCCTGGTAAGATTTTGGAAAAGATTATTCTGGGAGCTACTGAAAAACACCTAAAAGACAGCACAGTCATTGGTCCCAGTCAATACAGGTTTATAAAGGGAAAGTCCTGCCTGGCCAACTTAATTTCTTTTTTTTGACAGGGTTACTCACCTAGTTGACCAAGGAAAACCAGTTGGTGTAATCTTTTTGGAATTCAGCAAAGCCTTTGATACTATCTCTCATAGTATCCTCCTAAACAAAATGTCAAACATACAGCTAGATAAAAACATAATACAGTGAGTGAACAATTGGCTGATGAGTTGGGCTCAAAGGGTCATAGTGAATGAGGTTACATGAGGCTGGCAACCAGTCACTAGCAGGGTTCTGCAGGGATCCATCCTGGGGCCAGTGCTCTTCAATAACTTCGTAAACGACCTGTGAAGTATTAGGAAAAGGTTCTTCACCCAGTGGGTGGTGGAGCACTGGAACATCTCCTCAGGGAAGTAGTCACAGCTTCAAGCCTGACAGTATTAAAGAAACATTTGGACAATGTTCTCAGTCACATGTGTAAATGTCAGGATTGTCCTATGCAGGGATAAAGAGTTTGACTCGATGATCCTTGTGGGTCCCTTCCAACTCCGGTCATTCTATGAGTCTGTTATTCTATGATGATGGTAGATGGAGGTCTTGGGCAGAAAACAGAGCTACTGTTCTCTTAGTGGTGAAGATTTTCTATGTTCTCTGCCCTCTGAGAGATATTTCAAGTAATTAGGATTTGCCATGGCTATGTAATTTTTCCAGTTCTTGTTGCATCACCAGAAAAATCACAGGAGCTTCTGAATGGAATGACACTTAAGATAAAATGAGTGAAATATATCATTCAGATATCACTTGAAATCCTTTTTTCTTTCTCTACTCAACCTTGTGTTTAAAGGAGATTTAGACTGTGGTGCAGTAACAAATTGCTACAGCTGAACCCAATATGAAAAGTTCAACACCTGGCTTTGACTGTACTCAATACAAAAATTTAATTGCAAGCCTCAGAGTTTAATGTTAGAAGCAATACCACATGAAAGAAATTATGCATATAATAGTAGTTTCCTAGTCGACTGGCCTTTGGGTGCAAATTACAGCAGGCAAGTCTAGCTTGAGCCTCCAGTTTCCTGAGCAATTCAAAATGTTCTGCTGAATTTAGGCATCAAAAATGGTAATTTTTGCCAATTACAATCATGTCGTGTTTTCTGTATTCTGTTCCTACATATCTTTGCAAGCAGTATTTATTTCTGCAGACTTAAAGTGAGTACACACTGGTGAGATCAAATGAGGTCCTGCACCACAGTTATCACTGAAGTCCGTGGGAGGAAGAGATATTTTCACCTCGATTAGTATGACCTTGCACAGTAAATTGACTCTTGGACTATAAAACCAGCTGGCTAAAACTTTAATGTATTGTTCCAGCAAGTATTCCTTGCAGTCTTGCAGCTAACCATGTGTCCACACTGAAGAGACGGCAGCCTGTACGGGAAAATAACACAGAACAAATGCTGCTGTAAGACTGTTTTCACAGCTCACTGGAGTCTTTCCTTAAGCTTCCAGGAGGAAGCTTCCTTCTTCCAGGAGGAATATTCAGCACCTGTGAGTAGGTCAGATGCAGTCTATTATCAGTCTTAATACCATTTCATTCTAGAAGACCTATAGAGTTATTGCAGCACTTCTTCAAGTCTCTACATCAAATTTGTTTGGACTTTTCTTATTTCTTTTTCCTCCTGACAATCTTGCTCGGAAGAAGGCAAGAAAAAGTGAAGAGCTGGTACAGAGCATTTATTTAAGCTTGAAATGCTGTCTTGGTCTGGAAAAACAAGCCTTTTCTGATTTCCTAGCTTTGTGCATAAAACCTTAACGAGTCACATCTGGTGGTTATTCACGTCACGTTACATTATGAATCTTTATGGGCAATTAACTGGTTGGGTATGAAAACACCCACACTAGTAACGGGTCAATGGGCACATCCAGTTTCAGAATTCAGCTCAAATTGTTAAGTCTGTCTCCAAAGAAAGAATACACTCTTTTCATTCTGATGAATTTGATGAGACAATGGTAGGATGTAGAGTAAACAGAAAACTTTCTCTGATGCATAAGTATTGGCTGGTAGAAATGGCTGGTATTCTCCCCTCCTCATATTGTACTTTAAACAAATTGCTTCTATGTAATTGCATTTATTATGGTCATGAAAATAATTATTTGAAATTATATGATAAGTTAGTCTATTTTTGGTTTAGCAGTATTACTTAGTGGGTTAAACAAATTTTAAAAAAACATATTTCTAGCAGGAGTTGTGCAGCCAAAAAATCCCCTCTGATCTTGAGAAGTATGGCTAAGTAAGAGTCATTGCTCAAACATGTTTTGGTTCTTTTTCTTTTCCCTCTCCATCCTCCCCACCCATCCCCCTCAGAGCTTTACAAGTGAGTGTGTTTTCCAGAATATTTTCCACACTGATTTCAAAACCATACTACAGTCTGCCCTGATGCTGAGGCATGCTAGTGCTTTCAGCAGTCATGGAAAGGGCAAAGGAAGCCAAACATGGTGCTTTCCTACTTATGTTTGTTTCTTCACCATGATCATCAAAGCAGGTACAGTGAATCTGGCTTGCAGGCACAGTGTTGTTTGTAGCACTGCAATGCTCTGGTGCATCAGACACATCCTTGTGCAGCACAAATTGCAACAAGGAGCAGATTCCTTGCCCATGTCTGTGTAGTGCAGGAACTCCTCCAAAGTCTTCCATGGTGGTGGCAGGGGAACAGAGCAGGGGTTTTCCATGAACATAAGTGGTGTGGAACAGGACTTGGTAGGGTTACCGCTCATGTGCTGTAAATCAGTAATATGTACTTCATTTAAATCCTAGCGAATTTGAAGCCTTAATTTAAACAACAAATGTTGCTAGTGGTAAAGTACCGTGAGCCAAAGGAGTGGGGAGCACTGTGCAGCCATGCCTCAGCTCCTCACTACGCACAGGGACCAGGCACATGCAAAGTTAAACCAGACATTGTGAAATCAGATCAGATCTGAACTGTCTGCTTAAAAAGTAGCAACTCTAGTTCTTAACATGAACTGTTAGTTTTAGATGACACATTTGACTGGGAGTGACAGTGGAACAGATCATTTGTGTAATTACAGCAACTGCCGTTGAGGAAGGAAAGAATATCTCTAAAGCATATAAAACAGGAAACTGATTTGATGGTGAGCAAATTCTGTAACTAGAGCTGCAGGAACCTTTTGGCTTAGTGAGGATATAAACCTGGTGATGTCTTAGCTGAGGTACTAAATAGTCATGAGATCAGTCTTTCTCGGCACTTCAGATAAAGTAATTAATTACACTGAAAAAAGGAACTTTTAATGAGTCTGAGATGGTTTAGTCACCCCGCTAACAACAGAAATGCTAATGTGGTGCTGGACAGAAGCAGACAGGAGGAGCTGCAAAAGGGGTGGTTAGTGTGTAAAAAAAATTCTATGTAATGGATTTGAAGTTAATTTTGTTAAGCATATGCTAAATTCTGTGAGGGAAGACTGCATGCATGATGCCCTGAACGTTAGCTTAGTCTTCCTCACTGCCTTTCTTTCAAGTTACACCTTTTCCAGTAATGAATTTTCGACGCACCACCAAGATTTTATTTATGGAGCAAGTTAACAAGTGCTCTTAAACTCATTGTGACAAGATGCATTGTACTTTGTTCTAGAAAACAGAGTATATGATATATATACATTTGGTTTTCTCACAACAAATAAAGCAAGCAATCTATGGAAGAAGAAGAAAACAGTAAGTATCTACAAAGCAGAACTGAACAATAAGTCGCTGAGAAGGAAATTTCCTGTAACAGTTAGGTAACTGCTTACGATGTGTTGCAAGCAACATACTCTAAACACCCTGTATGAGGAAAATCTTGGGCAAAATAATTTGTGCACACTTGAGAACTTGGTAATGATCCGAAAAGTCTGGCTTGGATAAATGAGAAATTCTTTTTTGCTATTTCAAAATGTAAAATCAACAGCAATTTTTTGTTGCTACTGTGACGATCACAGTTAATTAGCCTTAGTTAAGTAAAGCACATCCTTTGAAAATTGCAGACAAGTTCCTTTGCCCTCTGAAGAATTGTCTGTTATTTACATTTTTAGTATTAATATCCTGCAGCCTCTAAACTCTGAGTCAGTGTCATTGGAGGCAGCCTTGTAACAAACAACTCAGATCTCCAGTAAAATAATGACTTTTAGAGATTTTTTTCTTTTTGTTTTTCAACAAGTTGAAATAACTAGTGATGAGTGGAGCCTGAGATTCGTAAGGTAATATCCAGATTCAAACTGCAAGCCTTTGGAATCTTCATTTGTACCTTCCCAGCATATTTTGTATGCACCTTGATTGTAAAGTGGCAGAGAAAATGAAGTAATTTCACTAGTTTGAGTGGGAACTACAGGAGCTGTAACTAGGGTGGGCAGCTGGGTGTGAGGGGTTTTGAGGTGGTGATGCTCCTGGGTTCCCAGGCTGGAATGTGTGTCTGGGTGCAGAGAGCGGCATCATGGGTGCCTGTAGGAGGGTGATATCCCCGACTAGTGTTGGGAGTTGATAGTGAGACATATTCTGGTGCTGTACACCTTGGTCATCTCCCTTCTGCTCCTACTTCATCATTCCTCTGTACTGGGAGTTGAGAAGAAAAGAAAAAAATGGTTTGACTGGAGACTGGAAAAGCTGCACAGAACAATGGTAGAAAACTAATGAAGTGGGTTAGACATTTTGTCCTCTGCCACCTCAAACTTCTCAGGCTTAGTCAGGGACCAAACCAAAGCAAGTGCTTTGCAGCAAGCTGATTCTCAGCTCACAAAGTATGGGTGAGTAATAATACAGTCATTGCAGATCAACTGGAAAACTATGGAAAATATTATTGGGAGTGATGCAGAAATGAGTGGAATTCATTAACATAGAGGTGAATACTGAGGGAAGGGCGTTAGGATGATGAGTTGGCCAACAGCCCTTTGCAAAGGTTGCAAAGATGCAGGACTTGGTATTAAAAACTCTTTACTATTTTTGCTTTGCTTTCACTTGGAGACCCAGTAAAAAAACAAGCATTTTCTAAAACTGGCACTATGTGTACTCACAGGGAGGCATGAAAACTGCCTCAAAGACCTGAGTGTCTGTTTTTGGAGCCAACGTCAAGGACAGAGGAGGAGAAGCTACTGGTTGCACTTCATATGCCCTTTTGTATTATCACCCCAGAAGTATGGAGGGCTGCTGTGAAGTGAAATTCTATTTTCACATGCACAGTAAAAATGGACGATATTCACCAAAGCTGATGCCTTCCAGATATGCCCTGATGAAGCTCAGAGCTGCAAGCAGCCTAAAAATTATTTAAACAAAACCAAAAAACAACCAAAACCCACAAAACAATCATACCAAAAACCCCAGCAACAACAAATCGGACCGCATTGGTTGCTTTATTGAGTTATCTGAACTTAAAAGAAAAAATACTTAACCAAAATGCATTTACAAATTTAAGGCCATACACTTCTAAACAGTAATATACAGTTTTAATAGCTAATTTTAGGTTCCATTTTCAAAACTGTTTAGGAGCTTTGGAAGCCCCTGTCCCACAAAGTGCAATGGGAACTGAACACCCAGATCCCCAAGGTAACTTTGAAAATCTTTACCTAAACATATCTTTCTACTCATTGTTCACAACACTGAAGGAGAGCGAAGTTTCTGGGATATGATAATTTCATACTAGCATAAATCTTGTATAAGTTAAAATCCCTGGAAGCTCAAAGGTAGTAGGAGTTACGTACTGGGGAAAGGTTGAAAAGATCACTGAAGAGATTGCTGGTTCAATTAACTAAGATTTTTATCTCGGCTCCTTTGAGACAAGGAAGACACCAAGGGACTAGAGAGAAGCAAATACAATCCCAGTTTGGAAGCAGAGCATGGGGAATGGACTAGGAAAAACATCCAGGATATAACTGACTAGTATATCTGACCTTGGTGCTAGGCAAAACTCTAGAAACATTAATAAAGGATGAGATCACAAAACATCTGGAGAAATAAACTAGTCAGCGTGTTTTCATAAAGGGTAAATCCTGTCTGACGAATCAGTGGAATTTTTTTAGGGAGATAATGTGGAAAGCAGGCATGGGTGACGGTGTTGGGCTTAATTTTCTCTTTTTTGGTCTAACAACACTGATCTTAAATGAGAAAGGATTGTTTGGACAACTGGGTTGAGAGTTGGAGTAACACTGGTATAAGGGGGAGAAAAGTGAAGAATTGACAGGAAGCAATACCAACAAAATACTAATGCTGAGAGTTAAACTACAGCTCTATCCATATGTTCTGGAAAAAAAAAAACTTGAGTAAAAGTGGTATCCAGTGAGGAAAATAAAGTGGAGATGATGGATTAAATCTGCAGAAAACTTCAGTACAAGTTTGTGAAAGTGTGGAAGAGAACAGCCCATCACCTCTTTTTGAGGCAAACAGTACATTTTTAAATTTGTAGCTCTGAATTGTGAGGGTATATACTGAACAGATAAGTTTTGCATAACTCTGAGCAAGAAAGAATTGTAGTATAAACACAGAGCAGAAGCTAAACCCTGCATAGAAGTATGAAATGTGGAGATTGAAGAGTTTAATCTGGCATATTGTAAAGTACTTACCTGGACCTCTGTAGACTTCCCTGCCTGAGGTAGGGCACCGCAGCATCAAAAAGATGTCCTGGGGATTGGAAAGGGCAGAGGACAGTAGGAATGACAGAAGTACTTGTGAACTGCTGTGTCCAAAAGCCTGGGAAACCTGGAAATGTACTCACTTGATGGAAAAACAAGCTGTTTAAAAGATGATATGATTTGAAGATTTCAAGATGCTGAGGAAGAATTTGAGAGTAGATGAACTACAGATAAACTCTTTAAATTTAGTCAGAATCCTAGAATGTTTGTTCATAAAATAAGTATAAAGAAGATAAAGTAGCTGAAATAAGATTATATATGTATTTCATTCAAGCAGGATGAAAGAAACTGTTAAATTGCTGACCCGGGATAAAAAAAGAAGCAACTTGTCTTGCCATCCCAGTGTGCTGAAAAATTGGGAGACATTAATGGAGCTGGGGCTTGGGGGCAGAAATCTGCTCTATCCTTTTCTAGCATAACTCATATTTTGACTGGTTATTTAGTCAAAGGCGACATAATTAATCTTAAGCATTACGACATGCGAGGAAAGGATGACTGTGCAGGCAGTGCTGATGGGTCAGTGGTACTTTGCTCACCTGGATGATCTGCCCAAGTGACACAAGGAAAGGCCAGAGCCGTACCTGAGGGAGTTATCTTAGTTTATGAGCTGCATCCTCTCCTGCTTGGTCTGCGTCATTTCCAGAGGCTGTTTTTACTTTGTTTCCCAGCTGGGCGGTGTAATCCCACATATTCATAGGATCAGATGGAAAGCAAAATAAAATTGCAGGGGAGGAAAAAAAAAAAAAACCTCAACAATCATCTTTAATATGTACAAGGGGATTTTTGTAATAAAGATTTCCAATACTGAAGAATTCTACTAAAGAGAATAGGAAGCATGAAGTCAAGCTGCTGCAAGCTAAACACGTGCAAGGTTCTGGCTTACCAGACTCATGTAAGCAGATGAAGACAAGAAGTGCATCAGTCCTGAAATTCCATTAAGCAAAGGGAATGCATGTCTCCATGTTATGACCTACAAGGGATATTCTAACAGGTATCTTATTGATTTTATTGTCAATCCACGAAAACTCTTGCTGTATGTATGACTTGAAAATTAGTCCACTTGTAATACTGTACTAGTAAACCAATTTATGAAGAAACAGCACAAGAAAAATGGAATCACTACACATTTTTTTTAGTAATGGAGAACTGCATGTGTGTTCTCTTATCTAATGTGTACTCAATTTTAAGCACAAAACTAGAAATACCAGTGTTGCCTCATGCTCAGTGACACTGTTGATATGATGCAAGCCAGAACACACAAGTACAAGTCTCCTCTCTGCTCTAAAAAATCACCCTTTTTCATTCAGATCACGTAAGCCACTCAAGTTTTTCTTAGCATTATTCAAATCCACTTATAAGGCAGTGTTTCTTTGGGTGGATTTTTTCTTCTTATTGTAAGCAGTTAGCAAATTAATGCGGCTTGAATAAGACCTGACTGGAACCTTTAAATAAAACTATTATTTAATGTAAAGGAAGCAATTCGAGCTCATGGTTGTTCATGTCCATTTGTTGGTTTGCTTGATATGTGCAGGTTTCTGCTCTTAATGGGTTTGATTAAGTCTGGTGACCCTAAAATACTATGGGGAGTCTCTTTTAGCATTTGTTTTCTGACCGCAAACAGAAAATATGAAAATCTGCTCTAACACACTGTGCTAGCCTTATTTGTAGGACCAAGATAAAGGGGCAGTGCAAGTTGCAAGTGTTAGACTTAACTGCTCAGGTGGTTTTATGGTTTTCTTTTCAAAACTGCATGACTGTTAGTTTCCTTTCATTTTTTTTTTCTTTTTATTGGGTTTTGACAATGTTTTTTCTCTTTAGTTCTAATAGGCTGTTACTTCTGCTATTTCAAGTTACTTATGGTAACATGAGAAGGATTAGATATAAACCGGAATAACTCCAGTATCTTCCTAGAGCAGGAAGCTGTTTTTCAATGAAACCATATTTCTTTTTTAATTTGCTTCTCATTTTTTCTGCATCTTTCCCCTTGCCTTTAGGAATGAGTCATTAATAGCTGCTATTCAGGAAAAAAGTGAGAACTCTTTCAGTTCATAATTCACCATCACAATTCAAGTACTGAGCCAGTTTTGAACCGTTTATTCTGCATCATTGTATAAGCACAAAACCAGATGGGATACTCATTTTATAGAGATAAAGCCAAATTCAATGCAAGGTTACTCAGATCTCCCTTTAAAATTCTGTTCGGGTCAATAGGATTTCACCCTAGGTTTCTAAACTGATGTCAGGTGCTTGGAGCTGCTGTACCTGCTTCCCATACTGCTTCCCATGTATTTTTTTCCCCAGTTATGAGCTGTGTGAGACTAATGCTGCATGCCAGTGACTCATTCTGCTGCATGGGGTGTTGTGACCTGCCTAATCAAGTGTCATGTGACTCTAACCCCCCAAACGTGATGGAAATTGGTACGCAATTTAAATCTGCCAGACCTTTTTTTGCTACAGATAAAAGTATGTTGAGTTGCCAACTCCAGCTGTGAAATGTTCCCACTGCCTGAACTATTTTCTACACAACACTTGTTTTTCTTTGTAAAAGCCTTTTTCTATTGATCTGAATTGACTTGTGCAGAAAAGCCTTGTGAGTTCAATGCAAATTGTTACTGCGCACTTACTGTGAGCAGCAGAGCAATACAAAAGGATGCTTTTGTGTAGATGTGCAATATGCGTATTTCAAGACATGTCTCCCTATATTGATATTTGGTCTGATCTTGCTTTCACAGTATAAGCAAGCAGTCAGTTAATGCATTTTTAAATGTTTTGAGGAGAAGTTAAATCCAAGGGGGCACATGTTTGGGTAGAGGAATGTAGAATCTGCGAGTTTTCCCGGATTGAACTGAAATTGATCTCAATCTTTCAGTTGAGATAACATCAGCTTTTAGACTTTTGTCCTAGATGTATGACAGGGATAGAGGGGGAAGCACTGCAATGCCATTGGAAAGAACACCTTATTTAATTTTTTAACCTGCTGAAATAACTGTTTTTATTAAGTTTTTGAGTCAGTGGTGCATCTTCGTTGCTTTACCAAAGAACTGTGAGTAGGTTTGGGTAGGAAGAAATCTCAGTTCCTGAGTGATTTACCCATAAATAGTTCTGAGATGTGGGCCCCTGTTGCAGACACGGGGATCAGCTGTTAGGTTGCTCGTCGTCCGTGAATGTGAGTAGGGTGAATTTTTTTTGCTTGAGGCATACCTGTACAATAAGGATTTGGCACTTCACCTGTGTACTTAGGGGTGCAGTGTAAAAAGTGGAGACTGGAAAACACAAGAGAAAGATCAATAGTAGGTAAATGTTTGTCCTCTGGGTAAGGTAAACCACCCACAGAAGTTATGCAAAGCACCACCTCCAGAATTAGAAAGACTGGATGGCAAAAGGCAGACCATCACATCTCGTGTTAACAAAATCTCCATGAGCTTGCAGATGGATGAGCAGACCACAGCAAGTTATTGCTGCATAGTGATGCTGTTTACTCAAGCTCCATCCCAGCAACACCCCTAGCCAGACTTTGAGCCTTTCCTGAACACAATCTGCAAAACTTAGTTCAGAACTGTCAGCTAAATCATAAATCATCAGATTTATACTTGTGTTAAAATATCTCTGAGGCTGACCTGCATATTTTCTTGATAGGTCAATAAACTTTTACTCATGCAGTCCAGCTTTAAGTTGCATTTGTGCAGATGCCAAAAGCAAGAATAACTCACAAGTGCTGCATTGGGCTTCCTCAGTCCGACAACATGAGTTACACTTGCTTCTTTTGTGTGAAGCAGGGACATGCTTCTCTGTCCCTTGCACTACAGAATGCAAGTACTTGCATCACATACAACCAGAAGACAAATGTGAAGAGAAACCTTGTTTAGTTCAGCAGATATTATGTGTGATCTCTTTGTATATGAATCAAAGAGCAGCAATGGCCAAAATGACCGTCATTCATGTGGAACATGCTTCCCACTTTGCAATTTAACCCTATTGTAGAAAACAAGCCCAAAATAACTTTTACTCTCCACATGCAGAAATAATGGTATTACTAGCGGTGCCAACTAGCAAAGGATGACATTTGTTTTTATGATAAGTGAGTGGCTGCTCCCATCTGCACCAGAAACAAGAGCTCTGCATTAGAAAAATGTGGAACAAGAGCTTCACATTAGAAAAATGAGAAACAAGAACTTCTCTTCTTTTGATGGAAATACTGGGGCTTTGGGTACATGGTGTAAGTCTTGTGCTGTTCCTTATTTTGATATCAAATGCTCTGTTCATTTGTCCAAGGAAAACTGAACACTGAAGAGGTATTTCTGTTGGTATTTTGTGCCTGTCAATTGTTTTTCAGAAGAGATGATTCCTTCTCCACTCCTTCCTCCTTTCGTTTGGTTTCATGTTCCAAGGTTGAGGAAACTTGTGGTTTTGCAGGGGGAAGCCTACTCAGATTCCTGGCAGGGGCTCTCAGTGCCTGCTATGGAGCTGGAGAAGCTGGTTCCTGCAGGAGGTTAGAGGATGGTAGGAAGTAAAGCCTTAGCAATTACTCAAAAAGCAAAACCAGGTTTCTTTCCCCAGTGATATGTATTGCAACACAAATCCATCAAGGAACTTGCATCCAGCTTTAAGCACAGAAGTGGGCCCCTGAAGGACGACATGTGGGCTGCAGCAGTGTTGATTCAGGATTAAGGTGAATAGAGTTGACTCCTCTGGGGATGTGTATATTAGAATTTTTGAAAAACTTTTGACTTTAGCCATGCTCATTTTGTGTTTTAAGTAATCATGATGGCTCCCACAACATCATGTCTCCAGAAGCTTGCAGTCAGTTATTGGCGTGGTTAAAAAGTGAAGGCTTTGAGAAGGGTCAAAACGGTTCAAGGAAATAAATCCCATTGAATTGAATGTAACGTGGGCACCCTGTTCCCTCAGTAAATTTGGATCATCCCCATTTTTAAGTGTTGTGCAAAAATATGAAGATTTCTGTTGTAAATGGGTGCTTCCATTCAAAGGTGAATGAGGAACTTGGAGTCTTCTCAAAACCTGAATTCTTCTTAACAATAATGGCATATGTCAGGCACACAGAAAATGGCTCTTCAAAAGGAAAATTATTCCTGAAATTCTGGTAGTTGTTGTGATTTCAGAAGAAAACTCTTCCACTGGAATATTGTGTCTGGAAAATAAGAGCAGAGGAACTCAAAGTAAGTTCTTCTGTAGTAACTTCTATACATCTTCAGAATTGCACATAGGGCTCAGAAGCAGAAAGAAAATGAAGCAGTTTACACATAAACTACAAAACTCTTCCGAGAGAGAAATATTTTTTTTTATGTAATCATATCATGCTCAATCTGCTTTTTTTCAAGTAAGAAAGAGAGGGCAGAAGTGGGAGCACAATGTGTTTGTGCTGTCCCTGGTCCCAGCACCCTCCCCATGTGAGGGACTGGAGTGAGGCAGAGCACAGCTTAATGAGGGCTGAGTGACAATGGCACTGTGAACGAAGAACATGTGACATTTGCATGAATATCAAATTAATTCATTATAATCATTGTTATTTCCATGAATACCAAATGAACTTATGATAACTGAATTCCTAAAGAGTTACCATTTTGTGTTTAAAAAACCCCACAATCAAACAAGAAATAAAAAAAAAAAAAAAACAAGAAAAAGAACAAACAATAGTAACAGTAAAAAAATTAGACTCAATATATTTTGGAGAGATGATATTTACACAAAGTATTTTAAAAATATTCAAGAAGTTGACAGTGTTTTCTGCCTATTGTTTCTTTTTCTAATAAATCTCTCATTTTGAATACTAAATAGCAGATAATGAGGGTGAAGAATTATTTAATTTCTTAAATGACAATCTTGATTAAGAGGGGGTTTTTTTGAAAATATGTCTTTACTGTAAAAGGACAACACAGATAACACTGGGAGTATATAAGACAACGACGGGTTCATATGCAGCACCTTTTAGTTGGCTCTTAACTTCCTGAAACAGAAAGTCTGTTTTCAAGTCAAACATCTGCTTCCACCAATACTTCAGAAAACTGAAATTGTGATATGTGATTACTTGTGTTATAGGTATACAGTACAGACTGCAATACCATAAAATCTGTAAGCAGTCATTTGCAGAAACCATATTCCTCCTTCCCTACCCAAACACTGCAACTTTGGGAGGCTCTGTGCTCCCTGCGCAGCAGGAAGCTTAGGCTGCTCCTGCTGTTTTCTTTTCCCACTGTGGTCTGGGCTGGTGTTGCAATTCATGAGGATGGTTGTGACTTTGCCGTTGGTGTTGAAACGTAACAGTTTATCTGTGTGAATGTGTGTGATGTGGAACCAGACAGGGTAAATGTACTTTGACTTGGTGACCTTCAATATGAAAGAGAAAAGCAAATCACAGTCACGCTTTTCTTGCATTGCAGGAGCAGCTACTGAAATACCAATTAAAAGCTATAATGGGAGCTTGGGTGGATCTGTACAATAAGAAAGTTCTAAGTCAAGCAGGAGGGGTTGCAATAACAATAATAATACCAAGCACATTTCCTTATTTAACTTTGTTTTTTTTATTGTGTTCAGCCTGCAGCTGATTTTTTTTTACCTTGTAGCATAGTCCCTAATTGAGACACATGAAGCTCATAAGAGGCTTTAGACAAGATTCAGCTAGCCACAAAAGTCATTATCTCATTTTCATTTATTAACATGATATTTCCAATGGATTAACGAGGGTTTCCCTTTTGTTGCCTCTGCTATGGCACTAGCCCTAAAGGGGCTGTTGCGTCTCTCCATCTCAAGTGACTTCTTACTCACATTAGATTACAGTAATGTACATGTTACCGGAATTACATTTATTATATTTCTTGAATTAAAATTCTCTATTTGATGTAGCTATAATTGCTGGAAATAGGATAAAGTGGACTTCAGTGTTGATTTTAGCAATGAGTTACTATAAAAATAACTGGTGTTAGAACTGGGCATGCAAAAAAACCTCCCCTAATTTCAAATGTCTACTCCTATAGTACGTCTGGAATTAGCATTAGGATGCAGAACCCATAATTTCAGTTTTCTGAAAAAGCCAGAGTCCTTATTAAGACACAACTCCCTTTATTTTCCACAACCCTCATAGTTATTTCTCAAGTGTCAGTGGCTCTACCATTTCATGAAGCTACAAAGTACAGAGTAAGAGTGCAAATTTTGGCTAATTGGGAAAAGTGTTGACCAGCTATCCCGTCAGGTGTATTACAGCAGGGTGCAGTGGTGAACCTTAGCACGGGGAACTGTGTTATTTTCCTAACATGGTTTTCAGCTCTGCTCACTGCTCCACAGTTCTTCCTGCTCTCCCGGAAGGCTTCTCAAGCAGCATTATAGCAAGAACCTGCAGAGAGCCTGTCTGCTCCAGGCACTGTCTGATCTTGTCTGACATAATTTAAACCCATGCTTCCTGCTTTAGTTTTACATTTTCCAGGGTCTGAAAGGTTCAGTGAGAAACAAAATTCACCTAAGCAAAATATAGAATAAGCGATTTAAATCAGTTCAGTCTATTCCTGCTTCATCTTACGTGATGCTGCAGGGTGCCTGCCACTGGGTTTAATTTAAAATCAAGTCCTGAATTATTTGTGGGTGTCAGATTTCTCCTGACCACTTCCTTGAGGGGTCTGGGCCCTGAAGAGGGTGAGTTAAACCTGGCATTTAGGAGAAAAAAATCATGTTTTCCTGCTACAGCCAGCCCTCCCCAGTGCAGCTGGATTTAGTGCTCTTCTGCACCTGTGTTCTGTCCAGAACCTCTGTTGCCTGCCTGGAGGTGCACAAAGAAGGAGCACTGAGTTAGTACACAGACTGATGGCATAGTCCTTCTGGCTCAGCATTTAATAGGCCTAAGGATATGAAAATCTGGAAAATAAGCTGTGGAACTTGGAAGAGGAATTCTTCCTGCCTTGTCTTCTGGGGAAAAAAGAAAAAAAGTAGCAAGGATATTTAATCCAGGAAGCTCCATCATACGTCACGTTTAAAATTGCAACTGACAGTGCTTTATAAAAACTATTATGGACACAATCACTAACAGATTTCAACACAAATTTAAAAACCAAAGTAGCCCATGCTGATGTTTTGGAATTTTTTTCTGCACACTCTATTCTTTCTGCTTTATTTATTAAAATATATATCAAGGCTTATGTCTTGAGGAACAGGTCTGTTCAGACCCGTGTAGGAAGGCTGGCAGCAGCAGCAGGAATCTCTGTGTTGGCAGTGAGCTGGTGAGTCTCTTGCATGGGACCTTCCTGATAATCTGGTGTCATGACCGTAGTTAACTTGAAGGAAAACTTCAGATGGGTCTTTAAAGGATGGGTTTAACCAGTTACAGGGGTGATGGCGGGGATTATGCTTTAAAAAATTGTGGCATATATAAAAAATATGTATTTTTCATTCATTGTGATTTTCTAACAAACTTCCCCCTTAATACAATAATGAAACTCTTGTAGGGTATATGGCCTTTACCTGATGGATGGGGATTATGTGTTTGGAGGGACCTGTTAAAAAACACAAAAAAATGGCTCCAGTGTTCCCAGACTCCTCTTCCTAAGATTCAGGCATTGTTACTGTCTTTTGCCTATGTTAGCTCCCTTCATATAGCTTGTATTTCACACCATAGTTCAGAGAGGTGGTCTGTATTTGTTAAAGCCTGTCCTGAAAGGGCATTCAAGAGTGTCTTCTTCCTTAATTTAAAAAAAAAAAAAAAAGTATGAACAGTTGGAATAAAATCTGAGTTTTGGGTAAATTCCAATAATGTGGTTTTCATTGCATGAGATGTGATGCCTGTCAACACTTACTAGTCAGGTTCACCTCCTTTTTTTTGTGTCTGGAACAGCCCCTTCCCCCTTTTTTTTTTTTTGTAGCAGAGAGGAGCGTCCTGCCTATCATGCTTCCATCTCCATACTGTAATTATTAATATCGAGTAGAGAGAGGTCACCTATGTTTTTGGCAACAGTTATGTTCCCATGAATAAATCATAATAAAGTGCTATTACTCTTTAGTGTACACTGATGTTTTCAATTTACTCTGTGTAGAATTTTCTTTTTTCTTTCTTTCTTTCTTTCTTTCTTTCTTTCTTTCTTTCTTTCTTTCTTTCTTTCTTTCTTTCTTTCTTTCTTTCTTTCTTTCTTTCTTTCTTTCTTTCTTTCTTTCTTTCTTTCTTTCTTTCTTTCTTTCTTTCTTTCTTTCTTTCTTTCTTTCTTTCTTTCTTTCTTTCTTTCTTTCTTTCTTTCTTCCTTTCTTCCTTTCTTCCTTTCTTCCTTTCTTCCTTTCTTCCTTTCTTCCTTTCTTCCTTTCTTTCTTTCTTTCTTTCTTTCTTCCTTTCTTCCTTTCTTTCTTTCTTTCTTCCTTTCTTTCTTTCTTTCTTTCTTTCTTTCTTCCTTTCTTCCTTTCTTCCTTTCTTCCTTTCTTCCTTTCTTCCTTTCTTCCTTTCTTCCTTTCTTCCTTTCTTCCTTTCTTCCTTTCTTCCTTTCTTCCTTTCTTCCTTTCTTCCTTTCTTTCTTTCTTTCTTTCTTTCTTTCTTTCTTTCTTTCTTTCTTTCTTTCTTTCTTTCTTTCTTTCTTTCTTTCTTTCTTTCTTTCTTTCTTTCTTTCTTCCTTCCTTTCTTTCTTCCTTCCTTTCTTTCTTCCTTCCTTTCTTTCTTCCTTCCTTTCTTTCTTCCTTCCTTTCTTTCTTCCTTCCTTTCTTTCTTCCTTCCTTTCTTTCTTCCTTCCTTTCTTTCTTCCTTCCTTTCTTTCTTCCTTCCTTTCTTTCTTCCTTCCTTTCTTTCTTCCTTCCTTTCTTCCTTCCTTTCTTCCTTCCTTTCTTCCTTCCTTTCTTACTTTCTCTCCCTTAAAAAAAGTCTTTTGTTCTATAATACAGATATACTAATAGATTTCACAACCAATAAAAATAATATTAATAAAAATGAGGCATTGTTACAAAGTAGGTCCTAACTATGCAGCCTAATGTTTCAGTAAGTCTGTGGTGCACATCCTTTTATAGCCAATTAAGAGGATGTTTTATTTCCCTCATTAAAAGTGCAGCCCACAGTCACCATGTTGAATCAAATAAGTACGAGTTTGCACATCCTGTGCACAACCTTTCCTTGAGGCACAGTAGCATTTGTCATCTTTATAATAAAGCTTTCCAATTTTTCTGATTAATATTTAAAAGAAATAACATGACCTGAGGAATATATATATAACATCCTTGTTCGAAAGCATTCTACAGCTCTCTCTGGTTTAAGGCTAATGTACCATTAGATCATTTTGCATTCTGCCTTCTTCTGAGACCTGTTTTCCTGCATTTATGTGCGGCAGCAGTTTCTTTGTGATCTTTCATTTCTCCCAGATGAGAAAGATTTCACCAGTGTACATTGCATTTCAGTGCTCCTTGTCTTCAGTCTTGCTCTGCCACATGGAGGGTAGGGGATGGTCCTCTAGAGATTGTCTTCTGAATAGTTATTGAGTCATTATGGGTCCATGAGCAAGCGGTCTCTGAATCAAATTCCTTGAAGCTTTCTAACAAAGCAGATGTGGGCTGGAGTGCAGTTGAAAGGTGAGGTCAGGCACCAAAACGTGAGCAGTGGTTGGGGGCAGCAGGCTCATTTGGTACCTCTCTCTTGCTCTTCTGGTCCGTGTGGCAATTTGCTAATATGACTGTTGTGTGTGTCTTTGGCAGAGATGACCTGGAAAAGTGTGTCTTCATTTTGTAAAGGCACAACTTTTACTCCATCTGTGTCTCCTGAGAATCTCCATCTGGTAAAGCTTTACTGAACTCAGAGAGCTCCATGGCTGTGCTAGATTGGGAAAATACATATCTATGTCATAACCTAGCACCTCTTCAGACTGCAGAAAAACTTATTATCTACTTCTATTATTTGTTATTTTTATTGAAGTGCATATGCCAGGAAATAAAAAGACCGCACCACAGTGAGGTTAGGTTGATAAAGTAATGCAGCAAATAAGGTATTAAACAAGAGTAAACAAGGAGCAGGATGACATTTGACAGCAGACGTGCTAGAAACTCTTTACATTCATGCAGTCTTTTCAGCATATTAATTTCTGGGTCTTTCCCCCTTCCTCCACCTCAAATTTCCCTGTTTCTTATTTATTTTCTTTCACTTTTTCTCCCCAATAATAACTGAAAGAAAACATAAGAAAATGAGGAGGGTTAAGGTCAGTTTGGATATCTTATATTGGTACCCATCACTAAAGGCCCTTACGTTCTTCAGGCTGTTATGAGTAATCACAGCTAGATTAACAAAATATAAGCCTTTAAACTTAAAAGCCCAATTATTCAGGGCTCTCTGTAAATTACAGACAAAGCTAACAAAATTTCATACATTAGTCATGGCAAAAAATATTAAATTCCATGGTTTGTCACGGATTAATAGGAAGAAAAGATTAAAACAGCAAGTTGTGTAAGTAATTTAAACAAACGCTTGTCAGAGATTCTGCATGTTTGGCGAAGAATTAAATAAGTGAATATCAGCAGCTGAACCTCTTGCAGACGAGCCAAACACTTTTGGAAAAGCTGAGGGTCTCTTTGAATATGAAAGCAATGTTTTACTCAATCCTATAATGTGTTCAAACCAGCTGTTGAACAAAGAAGAAAGAATTACCATGCAGTTTCGCTTGTATTTGTCTTAAGCCATCCCCATAAGCAAGGCACTTGCTGCAGAGGAAAAAACGGGAACTCTCAAGTGGACTGAGACTTGGAAGATGCAGAGAATACCAAGATTAATATTGAAGACTGGGGTGCTCATTGGAGGGGGTGATAATGCTGCACACTGCCATGCAACCCTTTCTATTAAGTAGTACCAAAGATAATTGCAAAAAAGTTCTTTAGAGGGTATCAGTACTGGAGCAAATTCTTGCTGGGCAAACCAGCACCAGAGCCAAAACTATCCCCACCCCTCAGCACGGATGGAGATCCATACTGCTGTGCAACTGCTGCCCATAGCACAGGGCCATTGTCATTGATCCATCTTCTGCCTAAACAACGCTCTCCTAATTCCCCCCTGATAAGGAGGATTATACCAATGTGCACGGCACACACAGTGATGTATTTTCCAAGAACAAGCTGTATGTATACTCATTCTGGGAGAGATTCTGAAAGCTGCCGATTTTAAGTAATTTTTTAAAAATTTATTGTTTTTTTTTTTTCTGTCAGTTGGGAAGATGAGGTAAGTCTTCCTTCCTCCTGATCTCCTGGAGCTAACAGCATGATATCGAAAAGAGATACTCAACCTTCTTCACATTTCAGCCCGGTTCAGTTTGCTTTTGGGTTTTTCCACTCTTTACACCTTTAACCCTTGGTGCCATTTTAGGGAGGAAGTAGAAAGGAAATCAAAGCTATAATTGAGAGCAACAGAACCAAGTACTATCTTTCTGAATTTCACAATTCCTAGTTTACATATTCTTTGCTCCTCATTATGGTTCTCCCAATTTACAGCTAAAAACAACTCTCAGAAAACAGAGATGGGGTGCCACAAAGAGGATACTACTGCAACTTTCTGTTTCTAAATCTGCCATTTGCTCCTTGGCTCTTAATTTAACGGCCATAGCACAAACTGCCGCTTGAACTGGCTTTTGCAATGGTACAAATGTTTGGTTACACTGAAACAGGAATTAGAGATGGAGATTTGGGACAGCCCATGCTGACATGTATCTGAACACTTCCCTGAGCCTTTCAGCTTAGGCCAAACCAGATTTGATGCAGACAGATACTTGCATATTTTCTCAAGCTGGTGTTGAGGAATGAGCTCAATATGAGCCAGCAGTGTGCCCAGGTGGCCAAGAAGACCAGCGGCACCTTGGCCTGTATCAAAAACAGTGTGACCAGCAGGACAAGGGAGGTGATTGTGCCCCTGTACTTGGCACTGGTAAGGCCACATCTCGAGTACTGTGTTCAGTTTTGAGCCCCTCAGCACAAAAAGGATATTGAGGTGTTGGAGCGCGTCCAGAGAAGGGCAATGAGGCTGGGGAAGGGGCTGGAAAACAAGTCCTACAGGGAATGGCTAAGGGAACTGGGGTTGTTTAGCTTGGAGAAGAGGAGGCTGAGGGGAGACCTCATTGCTGTCTATGGCTGCCTGAAAGGAGGCTGTGGCAGAGCGAGTGTTGATCTCTTCTCTCAAGTGACAGGTGATAGGACAAGGGGAAATGGCCATAAGTTGCGCCAGGAGAGGTTCAGACTAGATATTAGGAAGAATTTTGTTACCGAAAGGGTGGTTAGGCTCTGGAATAAGCTGCCCAGGGAGGTGGTTGAATCACCATCCCTGGAGGTTTTTAAAAAAAGGATAGATGAATTTTTGAGGGACATGGTTTAGCAGATAATGGGTGCAGTTGGACTTGATGATCTTAGAGGTCTCTTCCAACCAGAAGGTTCTATGATTCTATGATTCTATTATTTACGTGCTGTCCCCCAGCTGCAGCATCACAGCAGCCCTGGGTATGCTTGCTTTGAAATGAATTCAGGCAAAGCAGTTACTCAGGGGTAGCTTACTCCATCAACATAGTTTTTAGTGTTTTCAGTAAATCTCCATTTCACTCAACACGTTTTTCATAAAATTCATAGCGAGTGAAATGGCAGTCAGAGGGTGGAGAAATATCCTGTCTTCATGGTTTACCTCTTTTAATGTAAAGATTCATAGTTTTCATCATAACTTTCGGGGACCCTTATCCTGTGCATATGTTTGTTCAGCATAAAATCTCCTGGCTGGCAAGATGTCCTCTCTTGTGTCTGTGTTTCGACCATCATAAAGGTGCTCTAGAGGCTGCATTCACCAGCAGAGTTAATTGAACCAGCATTTGGGTTCTGCTGTTCCCACAGCGTCTCCATCGTGGTTGGAGCTGGGAAGCCTCAGTCATCTCCCACGGGAACTCCTTCCCAGGAAAATTCCCAGCACAGCTTCTCAAGGAAGGAGGTTGTGTGTCTTTCTTTTATTTTTGATAAGCATCTGCTTGTGATATGCATCCAAAAACTGGAAATATTAGGCTTGTTCCACACATTCATTTCAGCAGCTGACCCAGGAGCAGTGTGTATACCAGTACTGCCGATTAACTTTGATTGACTTGAGAGGTTATCTTCGACCTAGATTTAGAGTCAGGCATAGATCTTAAGTGGAAGACCCCAGGGTTCATGCTTGACATTACCAAATTGTCATGCAATATCCACATAAAAGCAGATACTGTTAATTTTTCTGGCTGTTTTACAGACTTAAGCATCATCTGCAAAGAACTGCAGGATAATCATCTGTCTGAGTTTCAGCCCAGTTTGAGGGCTGATAGAGGAATAAACCCTCTTGCCACCCTTTGTAGAGTTGTTTGGTTCAAAATTCTGGTCTGGTAGGAAGGTCTGGGACCAGCAGGAATGGTGGATTTTCACTGTATTCATAGGAGCTGATGCTAGTATAAGTTGTATCTTGCTTTCCCTCTCCTTCTGAAAGGCAACCTTATGTTTTCATTTTCCTATTTCTTGGGCATGTTGGGTCATTCCTGTGTCCATTCATTCAGTAGATTTAATTCCTATTTACTACACACATTGGGAAGGGAAGAGAAACATGCACTGAGATATAAACTGCTGCCCTTCATCCAAACATCCCTGTACGCTGTTTCACGGGAAAAGTCATATTTCAGCATTTTTAAGAGAAAACATCCAAACATCTCTCCATTGTACATACCTCCTCCAACTCCTACCTGCCCCCACCTTTTCCAAACCTGCTGAGTGGCTTCAAACAGTCTCCTTGTATCCAACCCATGTTTAAAGCATTCTCAGAAAATAGATGAACTCCTCTAGCTAGTAACCTGCTGGAGGATCCTGTCAAGGGCTGGCTGTATGCACTTCAGTCTTCACAAGAATCAAAGTGAAATAAGAAGAGTCTCACAGAAAAGGGTTACAGAGAGTTTCACGTATTTTGCAGCCTTTTCATGGCTTAAATTACGCTTCTCCTTGTTCTAGTTTTAAAAGGCAGAACAGAAAACTTAATTTCAACACTGAAAAATGAAGGCTCTTCAATTATTTATAACATTAAAATGTACAAATGTTTGATCAATGAACTTGAAAAAAACATGCAACTACAAAACCCATTTCACAGTGTTCTAAAGTTCATGTGGCAGAGATGGAGAAGTGAAATGATTATTAACAGAGGAAGAGCAGCATTTTAATAACACTCGAGCTATAATAATGAGGCTGACAAAAGCAAGGAAATTCAAAGCCAACACTGATCTGATGCTCCCTCCTTAACACGTAAACTGTGCCTAATTTTGCAAAATGTAAGGTATTGTAAGAAAATTGTTCTCATGCCAGAGACCCCCTCAGTGTGGTGCCCAGTGGGGAGGCAGCAGGATGAGGTGCCTTTTGTTTCAGAACTTCCTTATTTTATAGTGGAATGTTTTGTGTAAATATACAGCTGTGTCTTTTTTGTTGTTGTTGTTGTCAAGATTTACTATTTTCATTAATGGTGGTGGAAACATCTTTTTCTCTTAGAAATGCTGAAATATGACATTTTGCATGGAACAGCACCAGGTGAGGCTAGCATGCCAAGCAAAGGTCTGTAGAGGGGTTGTAGATGGTGGCAGCTTCTAGAGCTGCCCAGGCCCTTCAACACCAAACCAGAGACATATTGCCCATATACTGGGATGAGCCTTGTGACACTCGAAAAACAGAAAGCCCACAAATTCTTGCTGCACTCCTGCAAAGCAGGATGTAGGAATAAGCAAGGGTTATACTGAGCATGAAGCTTTTTCATAGCTGCCCACATCCCTTTACAGGTGGGGAGTAAATGGGCTCAAGGCTGCTCTAACTCTACCGGCTCTCCAGGTGCTTGCACTCCAAGGGCTTGACAGCTGGGAGGGGCTGGTGGTGTCCTTCCTTCATATTAAAAGAATGTTTTTGTTGGATAGGTACACAAGTTTTTTTAGAAAAACAAGTTTATTTTCCAAATACCAGCCCTTTCCAGAAAAATGAACATGATTCTATCAGACAGATACACAATGGCAGTAAATCCTGTTTGTTCAGTGCTTTTCTGAGATACATGGTTATTCTTGTTTAAGGGCTTTGAATATCAAGATGCCTCTTATGCAACAGCAAACTGAGAACTATCTGTTTATAATTGCATTGTAGCAAACCCGTGAAGTTCATAAGCAAATGACTTTCCAAATGGGAAGGGACACATGGACACTAGATTCAGAGTATAACACAAGGCAAAGTTTATTATACACAAACTCATATTTATATCCTTTTAAAGGTAAGAAAACTGTATTTAGGAGGTGATGGCAAGTCTTATCCCTGGTTTGCAGTAGCTAGACTTAAGCATGAGCTACCCTTGTCTCTGCCAGCACAGCAAGGGTCCTCTGTGCCTCTTCCTTTCCTTGGCCCTATGTGTCAAGAGGAGTCCTGAGATGTGAGAGGGGAGAGGGAGGTCCTCTGTTTTTGGGAATGTTTCCCTTACCTTAGTGAAGGTGACAGGGTATCCCTTATTGACCTGAGTTCATCCCATTGGTGAAAAGAGGTCCAAGTCAAGGTGCCATGAGAGGTCTGGGCAGACCAGAGGCATCCTTTTGGGGTGAGCAGTGGTCCCATTCAGACACTGACTGCCAAGCAGTCATCTGCCCTTTCTTGAAATGCTGCCTAAAAAACAAGAGACCAACCTTCACGTCTTGGTCCTGCAGCTTCTAATTATGCCCTGCACAAGGCCTTAGATGTGAAGTCTGCTGCAGAAGCAGGACAGTGACGACGATGAAAGGGAACAACATCAAAAGTGTCAGGGAGAGGAGAAGGCAATGCCATATCAGTGTTGAAGCTGCATGCATATTCCAATTTGCTATGTGACTGTGTTACTAATTTGGAAGGGGAAAAAAATCAGATTATACAAGGAACAGTATCCCATAAGGTGCCTCAGGAATATACAACTGAAGAAGAGTTTCTTAACAGGAGAGTCATGTGCTGTTGAATCTAGTCTCAACACACAAATAAAGTATAATTAGGGCTCATTAGGAATGGAGGTAGGATTGCTGGATTTCAGGTCTGTCTGCAGCTACCCCAGTAGGCATGAACAGAGAAGAAATAAGGCCACAGTACTTACACTTTGGTGGGGAATGAGGAGGAATAAGTAAGTGCTGTCCTTATGCATCCCGATCTGAGAAGATGAGTTGTATGTTTTTCAGTCTGGTATTTCTAAAATTACATAATTGATCTGGAGGGGAAAAATGAAAGTTACAAAAATTCTATTAATAAATTTTAGCTTAATAATTCTAAGTATTGCATATAAAAATTTGCATTAAATATTTAAAAATTCTATTAATAAACTACTAGATTTATAAAGCCTAATATTAAATATAAAAAATTAACTGGGTGCAGATCATTGACTTTGTAACATGAAAACCACAGCAAGAAACCTACCAGTTCTTACTTACAGAAAATCTTATGATCATGGCTATGCAATGGATGTGCAAGAAGAGGATGTTTTGAGCTGAGCTGGATCGTCAGCGTTAGCCTTGTAGGAATAAGCCTGATGTGGCCTCATCTAGTATTGCTGAATCCTGGTCAGATTTTGTCTCTGCAAACCAAATGAAAAAAAAGATATGACATGATGCAAGCAGGGAACCATGAAGGTGGAATAATGGGAGTAAAGGTGTTTCCTAGTTTTTACAAGTTTGGGGGCCTATAAGAATCTGTGAATCCTGATTTTTTGGAATAGCGCTCCCACATCTGCAGTGGCACACTTAGCCTCAGACTAAAATAAAATATGGAATTTAGATGTCAAAATATTGCAAATGTCAAAAGCCAATTTTTCAAAAGATGTTGAGTTAGAGGTGTTATCTAAAATTATTTTATCAAAGAAGAGAAAAATCTTTTAAAGCATGCTTTCTTATGTATATGGCTTTTTGCATCTGAAGTGTTCCTGCATTATTCTTCCAGGATGATGTAAAGTCCCATTAGTAGTGGTCTTATCAGAGATTTTTGCACAGAGTTGGAAAAAACACTACATTTTACCTCTGCTCAAACAGTGCTTATAGCAGATGGCGAAACCTTTTAAATCAGAACAAAATATTAAAATTAACATCCATTGACATTTATGTTTCATTATCATTAGAAATTAAGTATATTTTTTGGTAAACACTTCATAGCAAGATATAAATATTTTCCATTGACCTATTAACTGTCTCAATATATTATTAAGTTATTGGCAGTTGCAGTAAAATTTACAAACAGCTATTAAACCTTTTGACATAATAGAAATGTCTGTCTTTATAACACAGAGAAATTATTTGTTAAGATAATCTTCACTGATATTAAATTCCTAGGAGATTTTAATATATTGTCAAAGTTTATGTGTCATAAAATAAACTTAGAGCTTACAAAGAATTTACCTAAGGATATTATTTGAGAAAAAGGACATGTAAATTTTAGTACAGTGAGATAGATGATGTAAGTCACAGAAACATATAAAAGTACATACCAAATGCTATGTTGAAGTAACATTAAATGTCTGGTATAGATCCACAAGTCAATGTTTAAGTTTTTTTTGCAGTGCCTGAATCTCTTATTATTGTGTCTAGATAATGACACACTCACAGCGCAGCACTTAGAAATATCACGTTTGACAGATGTAAAAGCACAAAATAATGATAGACCAAGAAATCCTAATTTTGAATTCCCTGATAATGTAAGGTAAGGACACATGCTTTGTGGGCCTGATTCAACAATATATTACTCCATCTTAAGTGTGATGTAAATCATTTAAAATCAATAAAAATGGGTTAGCTGGCTGGTGTAAATTGGCCTGCCTTCATTATAGTCCATGGATGAATGCCAGTTTACACCAGCTGAGAAATTGGCCAAGTGCAGTTATATCTGTGTAAAGCTGTCAGAACTCAGTGATTCATCAGGAACTGCACATTTATGATAGCTTCTCTCAGTTTCCTTTATATATATGTATTTAAAAGTTGGGTGGTTTGACACTGCCCTTGAAATAAGAATTATGTCTCTTAGCCTAATCCATGTTCAATAGAAAAATCACATTTCTCTTATTAGCAGGCATTAGGCACTTGATAGAAAAGTAAGCAACCACGGTTCTGTAAGACAGAAGAAAATGGCAACGCTACAGCTGAAGCATTCCCCAGGTTCAGCTGAAAGGATAACGTCCAAGCTAAGCCTTCACAAATAGGGTGCCATTCCCATGTGTGTGGCCATCGTGTGTGCCTAGAAGCAGCAAACAGATAAGACGGCATCCTGGGAGCTAGAGGAGTGGTGTGAACACCTTGGGAAACAGAATATTAACTATAATCTTGCATCAAGCAAGATTTGTAATACGTGCGTCTAACAAGGTTAAGCTGGGGAGCCTGCTGCCAGCCTTGGTTAAAGTTTACAGAGGGTAAAGCCAGTGGTGTTGCCACTTCTAGTGACAGGCACAGCTCTCACTGTGCAGTCCCATTGCATGCTGCAGCTTCCTGCCTAGAAGTCTTCTCCTTCCACAGTTTTCTGAAGGGAATGAGGTTTTCTGTAATTGTAGGCCTCAGTTGAAGAATTATTGAAAATGGGGAAAAAATGGGGAGGATGATTTCACCCTACACCTACCTCTTTCAAAGGAAATTTCCTTGGAAAGAAGGCAGTAGTGGAGAAGTGTAATAGTCATAGGTATAACCACAGACATGACATTATATGAAATATCTCAGATGAGCTGCTGTGTTTTCCCTTTGATGTCAGCTCTCCTATGTATTTTAGGTGTCCCACCTTGAAAGAAGATGACCCAGATAATGGAGCAGAATGGAGCGTGCACTTTAGTTTAACTAGGGTCCTGCAGAACCATCACCTAACACTAAAAGTAGCAAAACAAAGAGAGTTTGTTTTTGGTTTTATGTATTCTTTGTAAGATGGGGCTTTACCTGATGGGCTTTCCACCCTGAAGCTGGACTCCTCATGGGTCCTCTCCTGGAGTGCCAAAGCCACCCAGGTCCCATGAGCTTCGTGGGGCTGGAAGCAGCGCTGGCTTGCCTTATGCAAGAATGCAATATAACTGACGTGACTTTGTGGTTTCCTATCCCAGCTTTGAAATATAGTAAACTCACAAAAGCTACTGTAGAGTTCAGAACAAACACAGGGGGTATGTTTAGTTATTTGTTTTTGTAGTAAAATAAAATATTTATTATACACAGACACCTACTGTGAACAGAGGGTAAGGCCACTGTGTTTTATCTCTAGGGTGTCATGTTTGACTTCCATTAGGGATGTATTATAGACCTGTGGGTTTTCATGAATTCAGAAAGTCCACTTTGAACACTGATTTCAAAGCCTACAGGGGGTGTGAGGAATGTAAGAACACTGCTTCGTAGGAAGGAACCTGTTGCATCTAACAAACACCTTGTGTTTGATAAGTCAGAGCTGAGGTATGCTATAAAGGCAGTCTTATTTTTTTTTTTCCTTAGCATGATATTAAAGGAAGGTTTCCCATTGTTTGCTTTGCAACTTTAGCCCATCTGAAAGCTCAAGGTGAAGACAATGAATGAGCTCCTGAAAAATGCACTATTACATCAGCATACTTTTTACATTTTACCCTAATTCCTTCCCAATGAATCATATGGGAGGAGAAAACGACCTCAATGATCACGTGCATATCAATATATCTCCAAAAGTGCCTCTCAGATTAATGATGCTGTCCAAAACTCTAAGTAACCATCGAGGGAGATGCATGGATGGGCCGTCAGCAGCATGAGGTGCTGCAGTTGTGGGGGCTGCCAGACTTGTGACCTCCACATCACCCCCATAGTGGGGTGGGCAGCAAAGTGTTGACCATGAGAAATGGCTCATGGAGCTCAGTGCCATGCAGACCACGGCTCCTGAGCAACCTTTGGATGGAACAGAAGGTGGGAGCAGACTCATACTCTGCTCAGGGCACAAAAAGTGATATGGGGACATGGTCTCAGCCCAGTAGAGGGATTGGAGACAACAATGAGAAGGTGGAGAGGATGCCAAAGGATTTTACCATGAAAGCATGAAACCTTCCAATGTTTTTTTTTCTTCACCAAGACACTTTTCTCTTCTGTCCACATCCTTGCTTGTGGCTGAACAGCCAAGAAAGGATAAGTTCCCTTCTCTTCAGATCCATGTATCTCACCTTGAACTATGCAATGGAGGCGACAGTATATGAAATGCAAAAACCTCAAGAAGAGGAACTGGTACTCCATTCTGTTGTTGAATGCCTCCTAAGGTATTTCTTTTTTTCTCATGGCAAAAAACCCCAAAACTCAGAAGACCTGACTTTGTGAAACCAATTCAGGAATCATGCAGCATTATTAGAGCTGTTTTGATTTATCTCCTCCAGACAATGAGTAAGAGTATATTTTGAATGTTCATTCACTTCTCTATTTGTTCTGTCTACTGCTGGCTGGGGAGAGATGGATTTGTTTCCATAATGCTTTCATAGAGAGGTCAAAACCTCCTGCTAAATGCAGGAGTCAGTGGGCTTCTTACAGGCATTCAAAAAGATTTGGCTTTCTTGCCTTTTTTCATTGTAAGAAGCTAAATACAAGAAGTTAACAGTGCCTATTGGGCTGAGATTAACTGGATCTGGAAGAAATGTGGCAATAGTAAGTCTACAAATAGTCACACACACTGCTACTAACAATTTTTTCTGCTACTAATTGTACCTTCCATTAACGCATCTGTCTTTTCAGTTCTACTTTACTGATATTACTTTGTCATAGGGTGTTCAAAATAAGTGATTCTCATTTTTCAATAGTTCATACATTTACATGTGAAATACTGTCCAGTGCAGCTTTCAAAATGCTCTTAAAGCCAACCTGTCAGTGTAGACTCTTTCAAAACCACTGTCTCGTACAGTAAGCAGTGGACACAATGATTGACTTGTCTCCAAATAAAATTTATGTAGGAATGAGAGGGCAGTTGAACTAGATAGCCTGTAAGCATTCTCTGTCTTTCATTTTGTTTTGTTCTGGTTTTTTTTCTGGGGATTTTACATCAAGGATGCAATCTCTATTACAGTTAGTAGTAAAATACTTGTCGGCATTGTGGAAACCAAAGGTTCACCTCATTCCTGAAAACTGCATCACATATATTTTCAATAGAGTAACCTCACATTTGGAAGCCACTTTGGGTCCACTACTTGCTGATGGGATTCTCGCCCTATATCCAAGGTTGTTCTGAGAGTACAGAGCTCTTCTGAGGTCCTACACACACTAATATTACCCTGTGAGAGAGGTTAGCAGGAGCAGTCATGGACAGTAAGTCCTGACTTGGTTATGTGCTTCCTGTTCCACTTGAATTCAACCATTAAATCGGAACTTCCAGTTCAAATTAAACATGTCATGACCAATGTCAGATATATGGACAACTTCAGAGTGGAATAACCCAAGGCAATCCCCTCTGATCGTATCATGCCTTAAGTCTCAGACTAAATCCAGGGGGAATTTAATAAAATAGCTCAGTCAAGCATTGATCTTTTCCTGATGGCTTTTTTTTTTCCTTTCCAATGGTCTTCTTACACACATTGCCTCCACTTCCCACTTACAAAACAACACTGTATCATACAGGAATAATCCAAAGTATTTCAGTGGTGCAGCTATTGCACCTTTGCTATTGACCTTCTCCCTTCCCATCTGTCATTTGACAACCGTTTTGCAGTTTGACGGTATTCAATCATTTTGTTTCTTTCCCTTTCTGCCAATATGCTGCTCTACTGTTATGTTTGTTACATAAAGTCTGGGAAGTATTGTAAAATGGGATGGCAGTGCTGCAGGAAAAGCAGTGTGGTGTTACATTTTGTAAGCAGAGACTGGAGATCCTGTTAGAGGATCTATTTTATAGCTTCATCTCTCTCATTGCAGTGGCAAGGCAAGCCCAGGCATGGCTCACTAGAAAATTCAGTGTGTGTTATTCTGGCATGACATTGAGGCATTCACTGGAGATGAGGAACAGGCAGTACATCTCATGTCAGCTCCTAGGGTTAGCAAGTGGAGGACAAGGAACGGGATGCAAGTTCCATGGACACAAGCATATAAGAGACTTATGGTCGACCTTGCCTAAACAAAATAATAGTTTTTAGACCTCCTTTAAGATATAATATTATCTCTAGTGGGATATAGTAAGATACAACATACTGTTCAATTCAATGTAATACATACCAGACTTAAAAATTCATTTTGATTTTACTCATCAAGCAATAACATGAAATAAATATACAATCCAATAGTGTAATTAAAATTATTAGATGGGGTAAAAATTTCAGTCAACTGTATTGTCAAAATTTCTGGGGAGCCTTATCGTTGTTGCTGTAGTGCATCAGCTGTTCTCCTCACTTTTTCCCCTATTACTTTGCCTTCAAAAAGTTTCTATAAGTTTCTACGGAAGGGCATGAAATTGTTGTTACTTCTGGACTAACGAGGCTTTCCCAGTAAGAATGATGTGGTTGTGAAGAAGAAGTACAGACTTGTCTCTGGAGCTGTGGGACAGTCATCTGCCTTTGAAAGTCTTTACTAGAAACCCACTGCAGAGACAGCGGCAAAAACATGCTCTACTGAATTGATGATCGGCAAGCTTAACACTTAGATAAAGTCCAGAAAAGAGAATGTTGCATTGTATGCCTTTGATTTAAAAATGAGTCCTTGGGCAAGATCCCTCTCTGATTTGAAACCCTTCCAGGATTTGGAAGAGTTTCAAATAAAATTAAAAGAAAAGTAAAGCTCAGACTCCTGAGATCACTCAACTACGTACTGAAGAGTGAGTGTGAGGGTATGTTTTGTCTCTAAAGAAAATATCAGAGTCTATAGCAATCAAGATACTTTATAAGCATGAACATAATTTTGAATAGCCCTAGATCCAGTTTACCGTGACCTCTGCAACTCAACTCTGAATAAAAAGTAAAAACTATTCCCTTAATACCAACTATATGCTAGAAAAGATACTTAAACTCAGCAGATTTGAAAATCACAGGCATGTCTTGTTTCTCCTGATGATGCTGATTGACCTTTTCCTTTCATTTTACTTTATTAATTATAAAATAAAAGTTTTTACAGGAATCTAAGAAAATAACTCTCTTTTCCCCAAAAGATGCACATCAGGAAACACAGGGAGATAGAGTATAAGGAGCCTTTTATTAAATGACAGAAAACTTTTCTTTGTTTCATTTCTCTTTAGCTCTTGCATGTTTCTTCTCCCTGTGAAGTGGTTAATGTACAATCTTAGGGTTTTTTCTTTTCACAAAGGCAAAATGTGACTGCTCTTTCTTTACACACTGGCCCTTTCACATAGCTTTCCTCACCATCAGAAAATCGGTCTTACTGATCAGCCAGCACAATTTTCCCTTTGTCCTGCCATGGTATCAGGCATGATCATTCTTGTTAGGAAGCACTACCAGCAAAAGGGAATGATCATTTTGGAGTATGGATGTATTATGCACCACTTCCCATATCCTGGCTGCTTGCCTTGCCTTGTTCCACCTCAGTTGTCATCGTACCTCAGCCATGTGTTTTCTTTCCCCCACGCTCATCCTGTTGAGTGGGATGTATGTGCTAAACAGCCCAAACCAGCTATTTTTTTGCCTATGCTGAGCTGTTTTGTTTGCTACTTTTCTTTATCTAAAGTGCAGTAGATTAATTTAGAATTTCAAAACCTGTAGATTAATTGAACTTGAGCATTTTGGTGTGTCCACTCTGCTCTCCAAATACTGACCTTACATCCTCAAACTACTCCAAAATATGTGGGATGAGCTGCCAGGGACCTGTAAACCTACACATACTGTGGACCAGAGCTTCCGTTGTTCCACAGGCTCTTGGATGGCGTGCCATGAGTCGCCAGGCCAATGAAGTCATTCCAAGGCTGACCTACTGCGGTGAAAATGCTGCAGCCCAAGGTAGAAGCACTGCAAAACTTCTCAGCCAACAGCCACGTGCATTTGCACTAGAATCATGCAATAAAAGTCAAAGCTGTCACTACCACGAGCCACCAATAGGTCAAGAAAGTCCCCATGAGGAAAAGTTTTGGTGGGAGGTCTTTGCATTCAGAAACTAAGTTCCCAATGTATTCTTGATTCTTTGTGGGATTTTAAGGCTTCCACAAATTGTGGTCCTTCAAGTTTCCTTGGAAGGAGTAGGCAGAAGCTCACCCCTCACAGAATGGTCCATACTGTGGTTATTGTTGGTGGTGGTTGATGGATAAGGAGTAGTTAAAGCCAACTGCACCATAGAGAAATGGAGACATCCACAATCTTAGTGTTAGCTCTGAAAATTCAGAATATGTCTGCAGTGATACAATGTGTACCCACGTGCAAATGTTTTTATGACCCTTAAATATTTTACTATTATTGTACATGTTAAAAATGCTGGAGAGATGTGGAAGTCCTCCAGAATGATCAGTTGTACCAAGTGATCTTTTCTGGCTCTTGAACTTATTTCTATGCTTACTTATGTCCTGCATTAGTAATAAAACCGATTTACGATATTTAGCAGTTTTTCAGAAGGACTGAGAATTAACTAAAGATAGGATGGAAGGAACTTACTGTTTTCTGTGTTTAAAAACACTAGAGACTGAAAAATATCAGGTTGCCTTAGCAGAGTATGTGGCTCATCAATGGGTGAACAAAGACAAGAAATGGACAGGTATTGTCTAACACATTGAGAGCAGTGTCCAGTTGCAGAGGACTCCAGTAAAAGGAGCTAAAATACCAAAGTATTGAGAGGATTTTGTTGTTTTTGTGTGCCTGAACTTAATGGACTTTTCTGACTGAGCTGTGTAATACAGAAACCAGCACAGCACTTCCAGCCTTCACTCCCCGCACTTGTCTGGGAATATTTGTGTCATGAATCATTCACAACTTTACTAAGGTGATTCTTACACAACCAGTCTATATCTTTAACACAAAATCAAGGAGGGGAAAAAAAATAAAAGTACATATATCACATTTTCCTGAACCAGCTTTTCTAACTCGATAAGCAAATTGTGATATTCAAGCCCATGTGAGAGCCAGTTAGAATTGCCAGAAGTATATTTAGTTTCACTGCACATGCCAGAAATTACAAGGTTTCTTGTGCTCTCCCCAGCACACCACTTTCTTCATTTTTTGTTCACCAATTTCCTTCCTCTTCTCTTCTGGTCTTTGTTTGCTTCATCCCTGTCCATCTTCTCCTGCCCTGCTCCTGGCTGATGGCTTTGGGCTGCAGTTCCAGCATCCTCCCACAGACACTGCCAAAGCCTCCCGATGGATAAATTGGCCATTAGAGCAGCAGTTACAACATCAATCATTTTTGCTGCTCATACTCTGATGCAGCATGGCAAAAATGTGCACAGTGCCATACTTGCTATGAGTCCTTCTCAAAATGACCTAGTGAGCTGTACTGAGTGTCCTGTGAATAGTGGTGCTCTCCCCACACAATGTCTGTTTATCTGTCTGCCTGTCTATCTATCTCTCTATAAGTAGATATTACCCTCCAAAGATGTTTCTGTTTTTTTTATATATGTATATATAAACATACATGTGTGTGTATAAAATTGTTCAAAACTGTGTCATTTCCAAATAGTATTTTCCTGCAACAACTTAAAAAATCCAGTAAATTTAGGACCTCCTATGTTTTTCAAAAAAGCTCTGCTCCATTTCACACGTGCTATTGGTTGAATGTAGTTGAAAAGAGTCCTAACATTAACTTCAATAATCTTTGAATCAAGTGACATGGCAGTGCTTTCTGTGATTAGATACAGCACTGGATGATCTTTTGTCCTGTTTTCAAACTGATTTACAAATACAATCTGAGCATATTGAAATATGTTTTGTTCAGTATGAAGTATAAAAGTACCTTATGTACAAACAGTAGTGAATTATTTAAGAAACTAGATTAAAAATGGCAAGTGGAACATATGTTACCAAGAAATGAAGGAGAATGGGATTTTTTTTTTTGGAAAACCTTCCAAATGAGAGTCTGGCAAAAGCTTGCCAAATTTGTTGTTTAAAGAAAAAGCTGTCTTGAGATGAGTTCAGAAAAAGGTCTTGGTGTCAAATGTTTTCAACTTTTTTGCATTAAATGAACTGAAATTCAGCCAAACCAGATTCCTCAGATCTGGGAAAAAAAGTTCCCTCCCAAGCCCAGGAGAGACAGACCAAGTTTCAGCCTGACAGGGAAAGTTTTTGCCAAAGTTATAAACAGCAAAGTGAAAGTAATAATGCTGTACCTGACATTTATAAAGCAGCTTCATCCCAAAAGGTCCTAAAACACATTGCATATAGCAGGCTGGATTCCCTAGCCCTTAGTCATAGCTTACTCATACACATTCTCATTAAAATATACAGAATTTGAGAGCTCATGCCTGAAGACTCGACACAGGAGTACACAGCTTGGATCTCTTTCCTTGTCTCTTGTGGTTGGAATTTAATAGCAATAGACTGGGGCCTTGGATGTGCTGGAGCTTCAGTCTGTAATAAGTGTAAGTGACAACCATCAAAACCCAGCTGGAGAGGCATGCTGCCCATCAGCAAACCAGCTTAAGTCCAAAATTGGACTGTGTGGCTGAATAGCATATGGTCTGCCATGGGGTTGTGGATACCAAAAACAAGGTTTGCCACAATCTCTGTTGGGTCTTGGCACTGGCTGATGCCCTGCTAACACAAGTGAGCTCCACCATCTCCTGTTGACACAGAGTTTTTTACTTAATCATGAGATATCAAAATATTTGTACTGCACATCTACTGCATGTTTGCCTGAATTCAATGCTTAAAACTTTCAGTATTACGCTACTTTTTCCAAGACTTCTCACGGCTTTAAAATAATTCATTTTTCTGCATGAGTGCCTCCCGTAATCATATGCATATATAATTCCCACAGATGGCACTGGAATTTTGTGTTTTCTATACCACATTTTCATGTAGATTTTCACTATATTGGGGGGAGGGTTTGTTTTCCCTATACTTAATGAACAGGTTTTGACTCTTGGTTGGTTTTAGTTATTTATTTGCTCTCCCCACAGGAATCTTGCTGAATTCTCAATGAAAAAAAAAAAAAAAAAAGAAAAAAAAACACCAAAAAAACAACCTGTTGTTTTTCCTTTAATTCTTTCCTGGATTTGTTTATATGTAGCTTACTTTTGAAGAAATGAGTAGATGAAGGGAACATTTTAAAGGCCATTATATATTTTTGACTACTGTGAAATCTGGAGGGGAGATGGGCACAGCATCCATGGCACCTGATCTAGTCCCAATCCTCCTGCTATAGGTTCTCTCCTTACTATTGACTAAGGGTAGAGCAGGGCAAGCTGATTCCCTGTATCCACATTAAACAGAGAATATCCACTTAAATAATAAGATTTTAATTACCCAAGTCAGAATTTCATATTAAACTGTAATCTGATACATTACAAGCCTAAATTAATGTCAGAAGGTGTCTGTATAGAGATTTTCATTCATTTAATGATGGTTAGTTTGGGGCCTAAACAAATTATTTGCAAAAATCTCCAGACCACTGTAGAAATGGCATTTCCGATGCTAATAGAATTTTGATTTCCAGTTAGGCCTCTACTCACTGCAAAGGGTAGCATTGCTTTGATCAGTAGCCAATTTACTGTAAGCATTTCCACAAAAGGGTGTTGGGAAGATGTATCCTTGACATATTATTGTAGTATGTCAACATGACTGTACGTGTAAAGAGTCATTTAACAGTGCTGTATCTAGGTCTGTATACATGGACTGTATACTTACTTTATGCCTTCATTACATCCCAAAGAATACTCTTGAAGATGCATGAAGTGATCTTCTGGTTGAATCCAGAATAAGCTGACACTGTTCTTGAAGCTGTTTTCTACGAAATTCTGGAAAGACATTATTAAAATTACTGATTCATACTTTTCGTCTTATTAATTCTTTGTCTTTGGTTAGACCCCTCAGTCATGCTATAAACTAAACTAAAATGAGCTAAAATGAACCCTTCCGTATTATAAAATCCCCAAAGTTTCTTAGCACCTTGCAACCACAGGTCCTTGCAGAATTAACTACAAAATCCAGAGAAAGGGTTAATGCTTGCTAGCAGTTTGGCCATATTAGAACAATTACAGTGATTCATTGTCTATGTCTAATGGCATAATCTGATTGTAAAGACAGCAGAGTGGGCGTTGGAAAATATACAGCAGCCCACTATAGTCAGTGTGAGGCATAACAGGAAATGATTGTGGGTGTTAACCGTGTCACAAATGGTTGGATTAAATGCTGACTCCACAGACGAAAAGCCAAATAAAGATATGTGAAAGTAACCATATATGTTTCAATAGCAATTAGGAGACTATCTAATATTGTTTTTAGCAATAGAAAGGAAAGTTGCAATGAAAAATGTATCACAGGTGATTCTAACTAAAACTGTATTTACTATCTTTCTAATGTGTTAACCAATAAGTAAAACTGTTCCAAATAATTTGCTGTGATACATTCAGAAAGCAAGGTATTTTATATTGAAATAAATAGGAAATATAACTCCTGATTATGATATTGTCATTAAGGTACTTATTTTCAATTAAGAATTTTTATTAGCTCTCATCAAGTTGAGTAATGAAAGTGCTGTAAAATATATTTCCTTTCCCACCCAACCTGCTCCCTCCTGGCCCTTCTGCAAAGGCCTCACCTTTTTGCAAAGCAGCAGAAGAAAGGAAGGGAAAGGGAAAGGGAAAGGGAAAGGGAAAGGGAAAGGGAAAGGGAAAGGGAAAGGGAAAGGGAAAGGGAAGGAAAATTGGAAGGGGAAGGGAAAAGAAGAGTTGGGGAAGAGAGGGACGGAGGGAGGGAAGGAAGGAAAAAAAGTAAAATGTATCAATGCCCTGAGCTTGTTTTCCTTTTGCCTCATCCATTGGTTGGGTTTCAGCCATGGAGCTGCAGTATATCAAGCCTGCGGGACTGGGTCCTGGGTAACACCCTTACGGGCGCTTTGTTGCATCTCCCTTCTTTTCTCTAGGGGAAGGGCTGGTTCCTGCACTCGCATTTTGCCACTCAAGCTGTGACCACCATGGACAGTGCACCAGGGCTGGGGCTCAATTTCAAACCCTGTCCAGAGGCAGCTGTCACACTCCCTGAAGAGAAAAGGGTCTGATCTTTATCAGCCTGTTCCAATAATTTAGAAAAAATGGGCACATTCATTAGCTTTTTTTTTCTTTTTTTAACAATTCTGGCCTCTTAGAGGAGCTAATGCTAAGCAAACACTTTTTTTTTTTTTTTTAGGCAGAGGCTTTAAAATCACAGTAAACCCATTTTGATTGTAAATATGTTTTCAGCTACATTCTATCAAATAATATTACAAAAAAAAATCTGGTTTATGAAGTTAAAGTTATGATGATTTAAATTGTTCTTTCTCTCTTTCTTTCTCTCTCCTTTTCAAACGTATTCTCTGGAGGATCTAAAAATAAGCCTCTAGCTGTACAAATCAGTGCTCCAGGTTTATCCCAGAGACTAAGCAGTATTTCACAAAGTACCTTTATTATTTTCTGGAGTTCCTCTGCATTGTGTGAAACCTCCAAGGTTATTTGAGATCAGATGTGTAAGGAAATGGACAAATTTGAGGCAAAGTTTGGGAGGAGGAATTTTTCAGAAGCTGTGTTATATAAATTAAAGATGTGAACTGATATTTTTCTGGTGCTTGAGTTACACTTTCAGTGACTTCTGTATGCTTCTTACTGATCTGAAAGGTATTAGTAGTCAGGTTTTGAATGTGAAGGTAGTTGGAGATTTATGAAATTCTGCGTCCAGTCTCTAAACCTGTGTCCTGTCTGTGTCCTGTCTTCAGCTTCAAAAATATGAGGTTTTTATATTTCATGTGTAATGGCTTTATTCTATGCCATTGACCTCAACGAGATGGAAATCACTGAGTTCAGCTGGAGGAGAATAAGATCATAAAGAAAAGTGTTGGTTTAATATTTTTTTCTCTGAGATAACGTAACATTTTTAGATTTTTTTTTCTCCTGATGAAATTTGAATATACACTTCTCAGGAAAGCATTTAAGTAACACAATGTAGTGATGTAGTAAAGAAAGAAAGATCAAAAACAGGCAGGAAAGGCTGACTGATGCCCAAGTATCACTTGTAGAGCTCTGCATCCTTAAAATAGTATTTCACCACTGTCTAAATGCAGCTTCCTATGGAGGTCAGCTGCCAGTCTATTAAAAAAAAAAAAAGAGCAACCCAGCCACGCAAGTTAAAACCTAACTGAATTATCTTTATTGCTTACAAACATGAATAATATGTATTTCCTGTGCTTCAACCTGTGACAAGACCAAATATCCAAGTGTAAATTATAGCATGGCTGGGGATATCTATGTAAGACAGAGCCTTGTGGTAACCAGCATCAACTTGCAGGAGAACAAAGCAAGAGCCTTTGAGGCTAATGAAACCACTACCGCAGTTTTGCAAAACTACTTTTGACAAAGGGACTGTGCTTGTCCCTGAGAGGAATGATGGTGGTCACGCAACACCCGAACTGTCCAGCCCCTACGTGCAGGAGGTGACACAACCCTGCAAACACTTCTTTGAAGAACTAACATGCTTTTATTGCAGGAAGAATAAAACAGGGTTTCACAGTCACTTGTCTTTGCAGTAACCAGCTTCTCACTTCCCCCAGCACTCCCTGGGGGTTCACGGCTACTTCAGGTGCACTCTGTTTATGGCCCTGCAGCACTATCAGTTTTCACCAAATCCCCTAATTCTAGCTGCTGGGGTTGGTTTTACCAGTGGATGGTGACTGACGATGGCCCTGTGATTAGACTAATTAGCTCATTTGTGTTTTGCTTCATCTTCATGTTGCTCTTTGGAGCCACAGGAGCAGGTCAGGCATGAGAAGCCGGGTAGAGGGGCACACAAGGACAGGGGTGCCCATCCCTCCTCAAAGGGGCTTCTTCCTTCCTCTGCTTCCCACTGCCACCCAAACAAGTGACAAAACAGTTGGAGTTTACTGCTTTTTTGTGCTTTGGTTCATAAAATTCTCTTCTGTATAAAGGTATTTGTTGAGGGTATCAACACACAAAATCCTTTCCTTCTCCTTAACAAAGCTGCATATAAAGTGCAACACAGGAAGTCTATCAAAACTCAAAGGGCAGGGTGATGTTTTGACTCCATTTTATGCACCCTTTCAGGAAAGATCCCACTGGGATAGGAGTTTGCCATCAAAACTAACAAGGAGAATTTTTGCCACTCAGGTAGCATGTAAAATAAAATAGACACACATTTAAACTAGATGTCCCAGTTCATGTTTGCAGCATCCTTGCGCAAATGGAAAATAGTTTGTGGTTTTATTTCACCAAATGAAAACAGAGATGGCCGTTTGCACTGCAAAGTTTGCAATGTTCAGGGGAGTAACCATTTATAACAGCTTTGAAGTTCCCAATATGCGTAGGACTATTTTACAGGTGAGAAGAGCTGACGCACACAGATCTAGCTGTGAAACAAAGCCTGACCCATTGTTTTCTGAAGAGCTTTGTATAGGCTTCTTGCTAGCCCTGAATCCATTGCTGCAATTTAACACAGCTCTGCCTTTCTCAGAGGTGTGGATCACCTGAGCAGAAAATTGGCAGAAATTTATTTCAGAACTACTGAAAATATTTTAGTATTGAAAAGCAGTTGTATAAATTCTGACTAAAGTTTCATTTACCTATGTGTCTCTCTTTATAAAACTGTGCAATACTTTTACTCTCTTAAATTGTCCAAATACCAGAAACTAGCATTAAAAATGGGGCATGCATGATGTGAACCTCTTAATTGTTTCTCACGCAATGGAATGAGTCTGTGTTTTCTAAATGAGTGTGCATACTCTTTATGTGTTTTACTGTATACCTACAGTAAACTTTCTTGTGGGAGATTTTATGATGCCTTGTTGAATAGTGAATGTTAAGTCAAACCTTCCTATAGCTGAGGAAAATACAAGCCAGATCTGCAGAGAGAAAGTAACAAGGAGTTTTTGTTAATGTGTATTCCAGCCCGTAGTAAGAGAATAGTAATACTACCCTAATGAAAATTAAATTTACTACCTTTTGTTTGTAGTTGTGTCTTAAAAAAACCCAAACCTGCAATCCAAGTTAATCATCATGAACAGCTCTCTTCAACCATAAGAATGACAAAAGAGCACGAAAATGCTCTGACCAGGCTCCAGGTTGGGATTTTTATTTTGAAGACTTTCCGAAGAAAATTCACATGCCTTTTTTTCTATGGAAAGCATGTTTTTCCATGATTCATAAACTCGCTTTTATCCAGTCCATGAAAGGACCTCTCTCCATTATGTAGACCAGAGATGACACATTTATGTGCAAACTTGCTGGAGCATTTACACCACTATTCATCAAGGCAGTGTCTGTGCTCAAGGAGTATTACAATCACCTGGCACAATCAGTTTAACACATGCACAAATTCTTGGAAGACTGTGTTATTATAACACATAACAAAATATAACAGCCTCTGTACTACTGGGTCATGTATATATAAAGAGTTGCTTTCGCTTTCTTAGTTATACACATAAATACAAATTAACAAATGTCACTATACTATTTATGTAATATTGAATAATAAAAGATCTGTGTGAAACAGAGAATACCAATTGGTTCAAGAAACTTCTAATAAGAAATACTTTTTTCACCCCCAAACTGAAATCCAGCCTGTGCTACCGTAGCTGGAAACTACACCTACCTGACAGGTTGTATGTGGCCTGTACAAGATGAATACTCATTTTTCCTTTTTTGTTACAACATACTTAATTGCCATTTCTTATTATACCCTCCTCTGGCCACAGGTGATGTTTCTGTATGAGTTATCTAGTTAATCCACTCTTTGACACCCAGGTTTTTGGATGTAATGTGTCTCCACTTGGTCCTGTACTTCACAGGTGGCTTCAAAGCTCTACCCTAGCTGTGAACATGGGGAAGATGTGAACAGCTTCCCATCCTTTGCTGCTATCACATCTTGTCATGATGTTTGGAAACAGCACACACTGTCTTCTGCTGAGGGCATCAGGGTTATTTCTTACACGTGGAGAGCTGAAAGAGCTTGCCAAGGCTCTGCTGGCTATCTTCCTAACTCAGCCACAACACCTGAATGTCTAAAACCTGAACTGTAGCAGGTGTAAGAGGTTTTTCTAGAGGTCTCGGTCTGGATGTGGTTCCTTGTGCCCAACCTAAGCTCTGTTTAAGACCCAGGTAACTCAGATACCAGCTCTCACCCAAAACATCTCTCCCACTGCTTTAGGAGCCAGGACCACTCTGCCTCATCACTGGGATGTGAGTGACTGGTGTGGAATATCCAGGCATAGAAAGGACCACATGGGTGCTCTTTTGGCTTGCGCAGGGCTTTTCCAGGATGTGTTGCGGCCATTGTCCCTCCCAGGTGCAGAGGGTAAGGAGCTGCATGTGCAGCCATAGAGCTTTCTTGGTGACTGTAACAAAAGAAAGATTTCTTCTGCAGCCTTGGTGTGGTCACCACCTCACTCACACGTGATGTTTACTCTGAAAAATACAGCTTTGACATCCCCAGATAGGATGGAGTTAGATTTTGTAAACATGGGAGAAGGAGGTGCTTTGCTTTCAAAATCATTGTGGTTGTCAGGTGAGAAAAGCATTTATTTTCATGAAGATTTTCACTGACTGTACTAGCAAAGATTTTTAAAAATTGCCTAAATAAGTATTTACATGATACTGTAACCCAGAACGGTTTCAAAGGAGCCTTTATGATCTGTCAGGTCAATAATCTGCATTTTTAAACGTCCCTGAATACATATTTGCATGATCTGTATTTCAAAAGCTCTAGTAAATATGTATTTGCACAATAGACCATAACAATCTCTTTTAAGCCATCATGGTCTATATATAGTGTTAATCCTCATATATTCAAAAAGGAGTTTCATTTTCCAAATATATTTTATTAATAAGATGTTCGGATGCTCTGGTTCTGAGGGCGATAGAACGATGTAATCAAAAGGGATGAGGATGGCTTTTCATGCAATTAAAAATGATTTAAAAGTGTAAGCAAGCACTTGTTTTTTTTCCTCCATTTTAGCTGATAGAGTTTTCCCAGAAACTTCCCTTCTTGCAGATTGTCTTCTACCTTCTGCCCCATTGCAGGCACACTATATCCTTCTGAGTAATTCCATGCAGCAGGCAGAGATGGCAATCTTTCTGTTCTGAAGACATTTGTGTTGTGCTCTGGGTGAGAGAAATGGGGCAAAGAGAGGCTTTGAGCCAGGGGATCTAAAGGATGTATTAGAGTACACGGATCTGTTTTGACCAAGGTCTTCTTGGTGTTTACGTATTAACCTGGAAAGAAAGACTGATTTTGGCCTTTATCAGAATCATATTTAGGTGTGAGTTGCCCATATCTGACATTGGCCTCTGGCTCTGGATCTGACCCTGGATGGTACTGCAACTTTTGGTTCAGATGTGGGAGGGCAAAACCTAAATAAATAAATCTGAACAAATAAATCTAAATAAATCCTCTGTCCCCAGATATTTTCCACCCCCCTGTCTCACCTTGGCTGAGCACCCAGTGCAGTCAGGATTCCCTGCTGCTCCTCCTCCTCCTTGCTTAGGCATACGGTGCAGGTAAGAGAAGGGGCTTGCACATATTGTTTCTGTTTGCAAAGGAAGTACACCCTGCACTTTTCCTGAACATAAATTCAGCCAAAGAAGTATGTCATTAATCAAGTGGAGAATCTGGAAAAATCATACAGAGACTTTGCGTCTTATATTACAAGCAACAACCTATAGCTGGTTAGTTTGTTTACTGAAAATGTTTTATTAACACTGTACCTTACAGAATATGGAGAATAGGGAAAAATGAGAGTATTGCTTCATCCACTACCTGCAGCTCAGATTGTCTGCATCAACAATTTGGATCATGAACTGCAAAAATACACATGTTGCTGCCATAGCCTATGTGGAGTCTAAGTCTCTCAGATCATGGGGAACGGTAAAACACAGTACCAGGTATTTCCAGACTTAGAAGGCTTCCTCGCATAAATATGAGTCAAAGATTAAGCTCAAGCTTCATAAAGCTCACCTGGCTTTCTCTATAGTGCTATGAAACAGCACCTTGTCTTCTATGTATTTGGCTTTGGATCATGTGTGAGTACTTTGCTGCGGAGCTGCAGCAGAAACTCTCACCCGGTCCAGCATCATCCCAGCCCCAGTGCTGCAGAGCAGAGCGGAGGTAGCAGCCCCCTCAAACTCATGTGCATGCAAGATTCCTCATTTTTCTTACACTGATAATTGCCTATTAACATAATGCAAATTGAATCCCCCTTCCTAACGCCAGAGACCCAGTGCACAAAGATTTTCTTGCTCCATTAAAAAGACAATTTTGTCCATGCAGTAATGGAAAATGTCAAACTCAAATAGGAAAGTGGGTGCCTCTGAGTATTTCATATTTTACAGGAATATGTTTTAAGTGAAATACTGCCTGACAGATAAATTACATTGGCTCTGCGTACGTACCTGGCTGATTTAGTGCTACCAGCAGTGCAGATGGTTGGCGACAACTTTGTAGGTACTTAAACATCTTAGTACATGAATGCAATTTTTGCACTAATGCAAAACACTTGTGGAATGACCCCTAGTATGTAATGTTTTCCATTGAGAGAACTGATTTGGACTTACAGAGAAAAAAGTAATATACAAATTACTTTGGGTAACCTGTAGCCTTTTAAAAGAAAGAAATGCAATTATACCTGCTCTGTGCAACCAAAGTTTAATGAAAACAGAAGACTGAAATAGTCTAAGTTTCAGATCTTACAACATGTCCCTGCTTATTAATAGAGTAGTTGCACTAGCAATTTGTTTTTTTGTAATTATGTTATTTGTGGTCTACATGGTTTTCAAATAGTGATGCAAAAAGGCCAGCTGAAAATACTGTTAGTTGCTTACCTAATCCCCAGTGAGAATAAAAATAGATAACAGTAAATGAGTCTGTATGTAGGAACCTAAATTAAGAGTCAAAGCTGAGATTTTTTTTAAAGACACAGTATACTTCAATGTATGCATTAAAAGATGGAGATGAAATGTATTAAATATCAGTAGGAATACTTGGCCCTTTGATTAAGTGAATGAGAAGCTGAGCTCATTCCCTCAAAACACTCTAGTCTCGTACAAGGCAAATAATGAACTTGACCACAAAATACTGATATTTCCCATAAAAAAAGTGAACATTGAGGCAAAATTGTTGCTTATGGAGTAACACGAGTACTCCTTTATAGGCTTATGTTTATTCTCAAAAGAAACTGCATAGATTCATGTTTAAACTGCAATTTGAATAGGCTTCAAAGATGATCACTTTTCTAGTAGCAGCGTTTTACCTGGTGGTGAGGAGCTGTGCATGCATCCTGGCTTGGGAAGGTGAGGCTGAGTCTCGTGGGAATAAGTGGAAATACTCAGTTTTAGAAGAAACTCAACCAACTTAGAAAGTCTGGAAATATACGTACATTCCAGCTCCAGGTTCGCACAGCCACAAAATCAGTCTTCCCTCAAATATCCTTTGGTTTTCTGAACACATCTTTCTTCATTTAATTTCAATTTGTAGGAATTGTGCTGGTACTTGCTATCAGTATCTGCACCTTTTCAAAGCTTCAGTGTTGAAGAACAGAGGGCCCCAGTAGCTGCAAGGTGTGGTTTCACCTTCCCTCCATGGATCAAGGGTCCCTAAGGCTTTGGAATTTTAGATTAACAGGATTTTTACCAACATTTGCCTAACTAACTAGTGAGCCAGGTTACTGATGGGTATCAATCAGCATTTCATTATGTAATTTTGCATTAGCTGAGGATGTGACCTACACTACTCCCTCCTGCAAAGCAACATCTCGAAGCTGTCATTTCATTGAAGCTATAAATGTAAATGCATGATGTAGTTAGGAGTTGACATTTGCTTGGGGAAGCTTGCAGGAGCAGTGGCTCCCAACCCTGTGCCCACAGCCTCCCCACTTACCATAGAGAAAAGCAAACCCTTAGCGCTCATCATCTTAATTTCCTGACATCCACTTTCTTCTTTAGTGTTTCTCCCAGATCTGGGGGTGAAGGTCTTGGTTGCAGAAAATCTAAATGCACAAAGCAGAACCAAAACAAGATTCGTGTTTTACCAAAGGTAAGAGCCAAGTGAGATCACGGTGCCACCAGCTCATGCTCTGGCTTCAGTGTGTGTGCAGCAGGGTTATGCAAGGCAAATCTGGGGTCAAGAGTGACATGGGCTGCATTTAAAGTCCTCATCTGGAACAAACTGAAATCAAAGGAAAAGTTCGCCTTGGTTTAAAAGAAGGCCCTAAAATGGTGCCTTTAAGTGTATTGTTCTATGAATGTGTCCAAAAGAACAGTGAGAGTAATCACCTTAGAAAATGATTCTCTGTAGTTCCAAGTACTTAAGAGAAGTGCCTACAGTACTTAGCTGCTGGCTGCAGTTTTATACCCCCAGTTTGGTCTAACTGAGTGCATCCATTCCTCTTTATCCTAACAGTTAATGAACAGTCTGCTAAAATACATAAAATCCTTCCACTTTGCTTGAGATGGGGATGAGAGTGCTTGTTCCTAGACTGCAAAATTTGGCTGTGTGGGAAGTGAGGCTTTTGTAGGTTTTGGGGGATTTTTTATTATTGAGAGAACCAATATGAAGTGCATTGTATTTTCCTTGAGGACTCAAGATTGCTGTTTCTGTGGCCAGGTAAGAAAAAAACAAAAGGAAAGTCACTTGATTTTGTGCCTGGAGCAAAACTAAGCAGTTAAAGGCCCGAGTAAACATGAAGCAAATGAAAAAAAGAGCATGAGAGAAATGCTGTGATTTAGCAATGAGCAGAGCTTGGAAGAGCCAGAGGTTCAGTTGCCTTCCCCTCCCAGGGGTCCCTAGGCTGCCATACCCAATGGCATTGCCCATCTTCCTGGTTCCAGGCAGGGCCATATCCTGAGCCAATTTGCATGTATTCCAGGGATGCTCCATCACAGGTTGTTTCCAGCTCTGTTCTGCTGCACTGTGCCGGCAGCAGCTAGGTGTTTCCGACCACCTCCACAAATTTGGCACTGTTTCACCTCTCGGTCTGACTCCAGATGGCAGGATGAGGTTTTCTCGGCTTGATCTGTACTACAACAGACTTTTAAACAGTGTTTTGTTGTGGCCATTTCCAGACCTGAGCCGAGTTTTGCTTTCAGAAAGATCATTGCAAAAAAAAGCAAAAAAAGGCTCACCAAACTGTTGAGAATTGAATGTAAATCACTTAGATCAGGACACATTTGATGTTTGTTTCTTGTTTCATCTCTGTGCATTTTGAAGACATGTCTGATACAGAGATATCTGAGATACTGGAGATACTCAAAGTTCTCCTGTACAAGACAGTCTAAGCTAGTTGCATCCGACTCTGAGCAGGAGGTGGGATTACATGACCTCTAAACACCCCTTCCAATAAAATTAGCAAAACTTAAACCCCCTATGTTAATAGTCTTAAAAACAGTCTTTTTGAGATATACATTTCAATCATATGCCTTTTAGCAGCAGGTATATGTAAAGCTATATATTATTCACAGTAATATAAAATCCCCAAAAGGCAGACTTAATCTGGATATTTAGTCCACGAAGCTGAACTATTATGAACACTTTGGGGAATAAAAAGAAAAAACAAAACACAGGATATTCTTCCCTCTGAATTAACACAATCACAAAAGAAACAGGGAATAGTCATGGAGGATTGGAGCTCTAGAAGAGAGGCAGTCTGGATTTTTAAAGCGAAAAGGATTTTCAGGATTATAGATCTGTTTCTCATTTCTTTCTTGCTTGCATCTGCCCTGCAAAAGGGAGCAATGGTAGCTTCTCCCTCCCTCTGGTTAAGGAACTGGTCAAAGTGCAACAGCTGCTGAAGTTTCAGCCTACAAAAGCTAATGTACAACTCAAATACTCTGCATTTGGACACTGTATTTTCAGGGTTGCTGGTGGTATTAACCATATTTCATGTTTCTCGGTTGCAGCCTCTAGGTTATGATGCTGTAAGTTTGCTAAACAAAATCTGAACTCATAGACCCATAACACAGACAGAGCTTGCACCAAAGAGATGGAGAGCTGCTAATGTGTTACTGCGGAACTACACATCTTGTTGCACATTCTGCCAGGTAGTCTTAGTTTGCTTCTGAAGTCCTTCAGTGGCTCCAAATTTGGGGGCAGTCTAAGACTTCTCAACATTTCATAAGACAATTGTAGGAAAAAGAGAAAATTACATTTGGTGTGATAGCAGGCCTCTGATGTAAGGACCTTTGGGAAAATTCAGTGGCACATCCTCTTTCTACTTCTTTAATTTACACACACTTAACAGCCGACTCGTTCTCATCTCATCGGACCTGCTCAGAGTGGGAGGTGTGACCATATTTGTTTCCCAATTCCACAAGTCACCCTCTGGTTTGCCATTTCATGTGCTATCTGCTCACAGCATTTCATAGCTTTTCTGGCTTTCATCTTTGCATTGAAGGTTCCCAAGGCTGTAGGGCAAGAGTGATGCAGTGGTCTTGGTGTAGGGTATATACTCTGCAGGCATTTCTAAGCAGAGCTCAATTATCTGCCCTGTTGAGAGTTTCTTCTCCTGTGCTTTCATGCTGTTTCTTCTGTCCATCTTCTCAGCAGTCAGATTGTAGAGTTTTGAGTCTTAGTGTCACTCCATGTGTGCAAGTAAATGGCAGGAGAAGTCAGGATGGGAAATATCTCCCCACATTACTCAAAGTCCAGTCTGGACTCTTTGTACGGAAAGCCAGATTCAAACACAAGTGTGATCTTCATCTACACAAATGAGGTCATAGTATTATAAAAGTTTTTTAAAATGTTGAGAAGGAATCATCAATGTGGCCAAGCTGCAGAGTGAGCACCTGGAGGGCTGGGCATCTTCCACCTGCTGGCAAGTGGGGAGCTGTGGGTCAGGATGTGGGCAGTATTTCCCATAACGAATCCCCTCAGTGCTGGCAAGACCTTAGCTCTCTCCTGGCTGCAGGGACTGCTACCCCGACAAAATTAAAAGGATCAGATTTACAAGAAAGATAAAGCTGAAATGTCCCCTGAGGCAGTGTGCCTTGCTGCCACCTTGGAAAGGGCCTGGGGACAGGAATTAGAACTGCAACTGAATGCTGGTGGGGTGGATACTAGGGCCTGTGGAGGGATCCCCTCCTTTTCCCGTGCAGAAGCAGCATGTCATCTCCTCCAAACACAGCCTGGCTGGCAATTCCAATGGCAGCATCTGTGTGCCAGCTCTGCAGGGCTGTGTGTGCCGCTTGTGATCCATCTGCAGAAGGCAACACGTGCCAGTGGCTGTGTGCAGGGTGAGCTGTGCCAGGGAGTCCATTAGAGAGAATAGTCCATAGCATAATTAAAAAACCCGAAAACCATATTTTTCCTTGCTACCCTGATTTTTCCCTCTTCGGTTTAAAATTCCCTACTGGTTTTAATCAAACTGAAGTGAGATTCACAAGTGTGGTCAATTTAGGGATTTTTTGGGGAAAAAAAATCCTATTTTTTGTTGTTTGTTTTTTTTTTTTAAAAAAAAAAAAATGAGTTTTTTGCCGAGCAGGTTTTCCCAGGTTCTCATAGCTCTACAATATGTGGCTCCGTGTCTGGAGCAGGCTCCAAGCCTGACTTCCAAACGACCTGGAAGGGGTCCTAAACCAATGTGGCTGCAGGCAAGCCGGAGCTCAGCTCAGGAGATAGCTGTTGTGCTGGAGCAGACAGACAGGAATCCTGAACTGCAAAATCTACTTCACCTCCAAAAGGCAGAAAAACTCATAGACTATAGACTTGTAGTTTTAAAGGTATTTAGCAACATTGTTTTCCCAGAGATGTCTAAGACTCATCTTAAAACCCCTACTAAAAAAAAATAACAAACCAAAAGCAACAAAAGAAGTTATTTTATCATCTTGTTATCTCTGTGGAAAAAATAAAAGGTGGTGAATACACAACTACAATTGCTTTTTTACCTTCCCATTGCTCCAAATATTGAATCTAGCCATGGTTGAGTCCCAGGTGGTGAAGTATTTAACTTCATTTTCCAACCTTTTTTGGGGCTCAGAATAATTCATTAAGAGATTACTCTTAGGAGAGACCATCCAACATGTAAGTATAAATTGAACCAGGTATATTTGTGATTTACTAACTGGGTGACTTGCAAGCTCAAATATAGTAGTTCTTTCAAACATGCTGCAGCTGGACAGCAGTCATGAGTGCATGTTGGATGTCTGCAGAGAGTGCAGGGACCGAGTCCGAAATCTTAAGGCTTTCCTTGCCTGTAGTGGTAGCACGTCTTCTGACTGCTTGCTACCTCTCATCTGAGCCAAACAAGAAGTGAGCTCAGACTTCCTCTCCATTCACAGCCTTAGCCTTGGTCTAGAGCTGAATTTGTTCAGTAGTCACCATAAGAAAAGCCATAGGCTCCTCCAAGTTCTGAACAAGCAGCACTTCCACTAGGAAAAATTGGAAACACCTCCTCTTGCAATAATTGGCTTGCCATCTGGTCTTACTGATGCTTATTGAGCTGAGTATCCACCAGAGCTGGAAAACCATCCTTATTTTCCCCCACATCTTGTGCTTTTTTGAAGTATTGCTTCCTATCTCAGCTTCTTCCCTCGCAACTCACTTTGGTTTTACCATCAGGCACTGCATCATCCTGTGTGTGTTACCCCCACTGCCAAGAGACACTCTAGGCTCCTCTGCCATGCTGAGGGTCCTTGGGCATCTTTGCTGACCTGCTCCTCACTGTCATGGTACAAACAGCAGCACCTATTGTCACCTTGCAACTTTCAAAAGCCCAAAATTTTCACTATATCAGCCCAATGTACGTCATTTGAATAGATGCCCATCACTAAAAGAACAGTAATCTCAGGGCAACATTGGTATGAAAGCACTGTCTCTTATTCATTAGCACATGATCGACACCTAGCAGAGCTCTGAAATCTTTCAAGAAGAGTTTGAGAACAACCGAGCTGTTTCCCAGATGAAGAAAGAGTGACCAATGACTTCATTTAAATGAAAGAAGAGAAACACATGCCAGGCAGAGATGGTGTAAGCAATAGAACTGTTTTCTGCTTGGCCACTATTTTATTGTAGCTTTTGGAATCACCAGTTCTGCAGTTATTCATTCATTATTATGTGAATTCCAGCTGTTGATTGTGTGTTTTGCTTGTGAACAGAGAAATAGCCACTTGCTAAGGCTGGGAGTCAACGAGTTCCTTGTGGAATACTGTCCACCCAAGTTGGCACTGGTGGTGGTGATTGGCAGGTGCTCGTGGCACACAGTGGGATGGTGTTATGCCTACGGCATAAAAAAAAAGCAACTTGCAGTTTGGCCGGGGACTGGGCTGGGATGCCACAGCTGGGGGGAGCTGAAGAGCTGCTAAAAAGGGCTTTGGTTTAAATAAACGTCTTCCTCTAAGGCAGGGGTAGGGGGTTGTGTCAAGGAAGGGGGAGAGCAAAGAAACTACCATGTGTTTTAGGCGAGCCATTATGAATTACGCTCACTCTTGCCTTGGTGTTGTGTCAAAGACAAAGCAAGCACGTTTTATTAGTAAAAGAGAGAAACTCAGGATTTTGGCTTCATGAGATGGGAAAGGAGTGGCGGGCATGTGAGGTCTTCCCAGCAGCTCCCACAGATAAACCCAGTTCTGCAACTCTCAAGCAGCACCTTGATCTAGTATTTTGCAAAACAGCAGATCCTACCCCTTTGGTTTTCCCTGTCCAGTGTTCATAGCTGATGTTTAAACCAATTATATAGACATTTAAGTCTCTTTCACATGCCAGCACATGGCCCTTGTAAGCCTTCAGGGTTGGGAGCAAGGAGGGGGGTGTTGGCTTTTGTGAGCAGTATGTACATTAATTCCAACATAAAGAGCTGCAGTAAATCACTTAATGCCTGAATCAAGTTAGTTGTTGTTGTTTTGGTGAATTGGGACCATACCTGGGACTATAATAACCTAATAATGGACAGTGCAGGCATAGACCACACTGTAATGTATATTGTAGGGGAATATGGTAATAGTCCGAAATGGCAATTCTCCTAAATAAATAGCACATCAACTTACTTAAACCTAATCATAAATGGGACAAATTGGACCCATGTGCAAACAGAAACCTGAGCAGAACGCAGGAGTTAAAGAAGCCATTGTTTCCCAGCCTGACCCTGGGCAGAGAAAGCCCGTGTCAGGTTACATCTGTTAAAATGATTCCAATGCCAGGCCAGTATTTTAATTATAAATATATAAAACATTTAATAAGAAGACATTCTGGGCTTACTGAGTCTTTAAAAACTGGATGTGGGCGGAGTGGGTAGAATGGTATTCCATGTGCCCCAGACAGAGTGCCAACATATAATGATTGAATGTTTTCCTGTAATAAATTGAAAAAATCTGGTTTGTAAGAATGGATCCAAATCACTTGGCATTAGAAAGGTAATTTGTTACCTAGCTTCCTCTTGGAAACGGACTGCTTCCAAGTTTGCTGGAACTTTGTTTCTAGGGACTATGATGTCCAAAAAGAGAAAGAAAGAACAACCAGGATGCATTTGGCTCTGATGTTAAAGCAGACACGCGCACATACATACAGACACACACACTCTTTCTCTCTATATATTTTTTTTCTACCTCTTTCTTTTTTTTCCTTCTCAGTTTTGCAATCCTCACTCTCATGGCTCCAAACACAAGATTCAGCAGCCAAAAAAAGAAAAAAAAGAGGTTACTCAGGACAAAAGCCAGATCTATAGCCACCTTCTTTGTACCTTTCCAAATCTCAAGCCTGCTTAATTATGATTAATTGCCACATGGATAATCAGATACAGTTTCAAAAGGTTGGAGATGACAGTCCAAGGACACCAGGGAAGAAGGAAGGTTTGCCTTTGTTACAAGCAAGAAAAAAAATAAAAAAAAAAAACAAGTCCTTTCCTCAGCCCATAACCTTTTCTTATTTTAACAATTCCAAATGGAATTAATACCATCAGTATATTGTTCCTGCTCCTGGGAATTGAACTTCAACTGTACAATTTCTGCAGCTGTCAGTTTTTTCAGCCCTCCTGTCAATAACGCAATGTTGGGGTGCCCTTCTTCTTGAATGAAGGCAGTTTCAAGTTTCTGCTTTATGTCTGTGCTTTCTGGGTGGTGTGACATGACAAGAAAGTATAAAAAATAATAACAGCAGTTAAAAAGCTTCCACTCTTGACTTAACTGGATCAAATGTAATAGACTACAGTCTTTTCTCCTGATTTCCTTTGCTTGTTTTAGAAAACACTGTGAAAAGTGCAGGAGATTTTGTCTTGCCAGCTCTTTCCTCCATTTAAAATCCCTTTGGCTAAGTCAAGGATCACAGTATGTCATTTCCAGCCTAACAGAAGTGCTGGGCCTTGTTCAGCTCCTATTACTAGGAGGCAAATCCCTAGGTTGCAGGCGCCAGTGTTTCTGCGTTTGGCTTCTTTCCCAGTATTGTTTCCTTCATTACATTCCAGAGTGCCTCTCAGCCAGTTAATGTTTGCACTGGGAGGTCCAAATATCCAGCAATCAGCACTGAACTTTTCTCTTTTTGTTGAGAATTGCAGGTTTCAAATGCAATCACTGACTTTAAAGAAAAACTTACAGGTGAACACAACAGCACTAATTTCCATTTTATTCACAAACAGTTATATTTTCTGCAGTTTCTCCATACACACTCGTAAAATGCTTTCAGAAGATGTCTGGCTTTTTCAGAGTTTGTAGTGGCTGGACTGGTTTTATGGATTTGGGAGTAAATGTTGCCCTCCACACACCTCTCCCACGCACACTCCTGCACATTAACGCAGTAATTCCCATGCTCAGACATTATCTCTATGCGTTATTCCTAGTAATTAGATTGTATACTCATTTTTATTAAAACTGTAGTGAGCTGAAAACGGATGCAATAATCTGGATCATGTGAAGGGTCAAAGTGTTCACACAGGCTTATGCCTCACTCCTGTGAGCACAGGGTGGGAGGTTTGGTTTCTGAAATACAACTGGTGTCATTTTATTTGTAAGAGTAGAAGCAAGTTGCAGCCTTTTGTACTGTTTGCATCTAAGGCACTGGGAGGCATGGAAGGGATTTTTACTCTGGTTTTGCTATGAGTGTTGATTTTCTTACATGGATTAGCAGGAGTGGCTTTGGATGACTCCTGGTGCTCCACTGAGATGCACTCGGGACGGAGGGTTGACTCTGAGAGCAGCACCCCCCATATTCTCCTGCCAGTGAGAAAACTTTCTGAACGTTGATAGACGATAAGACCCTTTATTTTCAGAAGCTGTGTCAGGCTGTACCTTAGGCAATTTGCATTGTGCTATAGGAAGACTATTGGCAAGACAGCTGTGTATAGTTTGCTTTCTATGGGTCTGTTATTAAGTTTTGAGAACTTGCCATGCCTCATAGTCTCAATTAAGCAATTAAAAAAGTCCACGACACTTCCTTGTGTGGAAAGGAAAAAAAATGTACAGGTTGGGAAATCCTCAGTATTTTCCACAAAGCCTCCAGCTATGCTTCCACCCATGATCATATGTCATATGGATGGTGTCATAGCGTCCTAAGGGTGCTAGCTCACAGTGATGATATCGAATTCATGGAAGGGTATATGCTCAGAGAGAATACTAATGTTAACTCAGTCTAAATAACAGCACTGCCAAAGGAGGAAAGCAAAAGATGAAATACAGTGGATTTCAGGAGGCAACAAGCTCTCATTTATTAAGATCACAGGCATTTTACAGGTTACAAATCATAAAGCAGAAATAACTTCATAATATACAGGTCAGGAATGTGTCTGGGATATCGAGGAACTATTTCCTTGGCAATAATCTACCACAGATAGTCAGAAGTGTGCATTTTCTGGCACAACAAATCATTGCTGATTAATTTTTCTGCCTTTGTCTCGGAGAAGCAATGAGACACTTCACGGTGTATTTTGTACTTACTCTGCTTCCACACTATTCTTTCTCAATGCATAATTTTTTGCAAGATAGACCAAACACAATGCTCTTTGTTTTACCTCTTTTGACATCATTTTTGCCTGAACACAGCGTGCCTACACTTGGGGCAGTTCAGTGTGCAAAGCCGAGGTACTCATGGCAGCACAATCTGGAGGTTGACACCAGTCTCAGCCCATCAGAGGATTTGTTCAGTCCCTGGCAGGAGCAGGTGAGAGGAGCAGCCCTGGAATCATGCCTATCCACGCAACTGCTTCTCCAACCTAGAGGAGGGAGGTGAGGAGGTGTAGAAGGGTATTTTCACAACAGACACGGTAGCAGCAACAACAAACTTGAAACTTTTTCCTCCCTGCTGGCACTCAGGGACAAGTCCCAGCTCAGGCTGTAGAAATTGCTCTCTACACAAGCTGCAAAATAAGGGTTGGAGGCAGCTGTGAAATCAAAGGATGGACTGTGGCACTATGGCATCTTCCCCTATGCTTTATTTATTGCATCATAGAACCAGCCAAGCTGGATAGTGGTCTGCCTCATCGGCCTCAAACAGGAACTTCACAGCAGTCCCAAAAGGACAATAGATATAAATGCCAAAGGTAATGCCAAAACCCATAACTTTACTAACATTAACTTACTATTCACAGCTATTAAACATCAACAGATGAGAAACAAAATAACTCTAAAGCAGGTGTAGACTTCTCCGGTCTTCCTGTGTCATTGGTGTGAGACAGCTGAATGTGTTATCATTTCTGGGTATGCTTCCCACTTTCTCACATGTTTCTGTGAGGTTGATAGAGACTCACAATTCCATGTCAGTTATAATGAATCACTCTGAACTAGGCTGCAGGAGAGACTTTTCAGGAAACAAGATGGGTGTGCTAAGCCAGGTACTCAGGAGAATCCAAGCCCTTTGGTCAGTACATTTGTGAGGGCTTATACATGGCCGGAGAAGCTCCTGGGCTTGACTTCATCTCCTTGGTTGAAGCTGCGTTGATTTTTCTTGTTTCAGATACAGCAACATCTCCCAAACTCTCCTCCCATTCCCATATCTCCCAAATGAGAGAAAACTAGTGAACCTTGACCCTGGATGCTATTGTCAGAAAGAAGCATGAGTGGGGGAAGCCTTCACTGCATCAGGAGTGGCTGCAGCAATTCCTGGCACCACTTCTTGTGTTGGGAAAATGGAGATTTTCATGGAAGAGCTTCCTAACTGGGGCTAATAGAAACTTGGAGGGGTGGCTTGTTTCTCTCTCTACCCAATTTATCTTTCATGTGATTGAAGTCATCATGAAAAATAATATTGCAGCTATGGCTTCTGTTGTCAGTGCTTGTCTCCTATTCACATTCCCCAGGCTCTTGCCTTCATCCTCATCTCTTTGTCCTCTCAGTATTGTAAGCAAAGCAAAATCAATGTGTTCATAACATTTCCTCCAGTTTCAAAAAAAAACCCGGAAGAGAACAAACAGCTAACAGCTGCTGATTTTCTCACATAACTGCACATATTTTATAGTAATTCTCTCTAATTTTCTCCCAAGACTCTCACCTGACCTTCCTTTCTCTCCAATCTCTCCAAGTAGTGGCCAAACACTGCTAATCATGTAAGATTCAGCCCAGGGAAATAGGCTGCAACTAAGAGAAATGTACCCTTTGACCTTGATACCTCCACATGCGCAATAGGGATCAAGAAATGTCTTTGCTAACAGGAATGCATTTTCCTTGGCAAAAATTGATTTTTAAACCAAATCAAATTAATATTATGGAGAGAATTTTTTGTTGCTGTTTCACAAAAGCAACACAAATAAAATAGAAATATTTTAAAATGAAGAATGACAAAGTGCATTTTCCAGGAATTTTCAAAGAACTAAGAATGGAACATCATGAATATTTTTGCTTCTCTCTACATAACTGAAAATGATTTACAAGCATGAATTAATTTTGAATTAATGCACTGCAATGAAGCAAGACTTAATTCACCCAGAATTTTTCAAAGTTGTCTGTAGACAATTTATTTGGGAGAGAATCTCCAGACTGCCTTCTTTCCACTTCTAGTGGGAGCCAAAAGTCTTTGTTGTAACCAAAACAATAATCTACATGGACTAATAAAGTTCGGAAAACTGTTGAAATGAATTTTAGCCCCTTTTATAATCTGAAAATAAGGAGGAGGCTCCACATCATCCAAGCAGTCAGTTTTTCATGCATCAACAAATGCTTTGCAGGGTGTCAGTCAGCCGTGGCCAGTTCAGGCACATTTTTAGCTGGACAGACTGAGACACAGTGAGCTGAAGTGAAGTGTCTTGCTCACACACCAAGTCTGTTGCAAGACCTGGGAATAGAACTTTTCTGCTTTTCCCATCCGCAAGGATCAAAGCTTATATTTTTCAGTCTAGATTATTATTTTCTTTTTCAGATTAAGGAAAACAAAAATAAGAGAGAAAGAAAACCAGTGACTCATTACAGTTTCTTGTGGAAACACAGCTGCCCTTGTCACAGGAACATGATTCTTAGAGGCTGCATCCAAAATTTATTGCAAAATAAAACTGAAACTTTTAAAAACAACCAGACTAAATTATGTTTCTAAATTTAAAAAAAAAAAATGTATTGGTAAATGGGGGTCCAAGATCCAGCCAGGATTGAGGGTAGGACTGGAAACCTGAAAGAAAATAAGTTCTTGTGAAATTTGTCAGACAAATTTTGCAACCCCACATAAACTACATTGGCTAGACAAGCTTCAAAATGAGTATACACTTTTTAAGGCTTTGATGCTTCTGGACCTTCTGGAATTCCTTCAGTTGAAGGTCAATATAACAGCATCCATACCACCACCTAAAAATAATATTACATTTTATTCTCTGGTATTGTTTTTGAAAATGTGCAATATTTTCTAATGATTTGAAATTTGGAAATAAAAACACTATGTACATGTGTAAATCCATTTCCAAACTTTAGTGGTGTAATCTTTCCATTTTAGGAAAAATATTCCTTGCTCTTCTATGACATTTTTGCTTTCAAGTCACTGAGACCTTATGTCTGATTTGCTGTTTGACCTGCCACCTCTCTGATGTTAATATTTTACTCATTAGCTCAATGCCTCAATCTTCAAATGAACTTACACCTTGAGGATAAACCTGCCTCATTCAGGAAACCTCTTCAGAAGTAGCATTCAGTGGATGGAGAAGTATCTCATCAGCCTAAAGCTTGAGTTCCTTCTTAAATAAGGATAACAATCAAGAAGAAGAGCATTTCTGAAATGGCTTTTACTCATGCTGAGCAAAATAAAAGGAAGATTTTACTATGTGAGTAAGCCAAGTAGCCTTCATTTAATAAGCAAGCTCAATAAGAGAACAGGTGAAAGGAATACATGGAGGCAGTGCAGAGTAAAGCAGGAGATGGGAGGACGAGAAAGATGACCTGTTTTTTCTTCCAAGCTAGTTTTACATCACTTAAACTATATTTAGTTACATTTCTCTTTAATAGGGTTACAGATGTTGGACTGAGATTTTTATTGTTGTTTTCCGAGTATTTTAAATTTCTAAGAGTCCATGGTTGTCAAGTGTTTTGTTTTTGGGGTTTTTTCCGTAAGACTTCATAATCTTCTTCCATGAGTTTATTTTAGATATAGTGGCACATCCCAGAGAAAATTCCAAATGATCCTTAATATATGAAACATTTCCGGAAAGAAGAAATTCTCAGTGGACTATGAAACTATTTTTCAATCACGGTGTATGGCACACAAACCACATCTGAGTTTTTTTTCAGTACGAAAATATTGCCCAGTGGGTTAAAAGAAAATAAAGGATAATGTGATTTTTCTGTAAGGCTGGAGCCATTTGCAGGGGTTTCCTCCCCACTAGATGTCACTGGAACTGTTTTAAAAACTTTTTGAACAAACAACCCCAAATTCCTGGGTTGTGAGCTTTCTTGCAAATGTGAAACTTGAACCAGATTGCTTTCAAGTTCTTCTCTGGCTCACGAGCCTTGCAAAGGGATCTGGGCTGAAGTTAACCGCGCAAAATTCATAGTTTAGCACATATTTGGGGAAAATGCAGATAAAACTCACAAAGAAGTTAGTTGTTGTGTTTGGAGGTTTTGTCCTTCTTTGGGAAACTCAAATGGAATCAAAGAAAATTCCTAGACGCAGTCACCATTTGGCTGGGAGCTCTTCAAAGAAAGAGCAGGCTCCTGCAGAGAACATGTCACACCTTCTCTTGAGTCAGCAGTGGCCCAGTGCTGGCCACACCATGAAGTAGAGTAGATAGGTTTTGTGTGATCATCTAATCCACCATTAAAAAAAACCCACAACAACTGACAACTTTTGACATGCGATTTTCCATGGCTGTTGTCCTCAGCAGTATCAATGTTCACCCCATCAGCCATCAGAAACTTCTCAGATTATTAGGTCTACTATTTAAATCCTCCCTGTAGTTCCAATTGACTACAGGAATCTTCTCCTTATTCAAAATTCAGTTTAGTGTGATTATGTGGCCATGCATCAAATATGGCAGTATAATATGTCTTTTCATCTACTTGCCATAATACATCCCTTTTAGTGCCACATAAATCCCTGGAAATATTGCTGTCTTCTGCTCTTGAGATTCTTCATGTGCCTCTTTGCCTTACTGCCTTCCTCTTCTATTGTTTCTCCAAGCAAACTCAATTCATATTTTTTTCCCTCAACCTTGCAGCTATGCTGTTGCTACTGCTCCTGAGTAGACACCAGTGAAATGACAGCCCTTCCAGAGTAAGAGAGAAGCCACAAACAGCCCAGCTGCTGGCACGGCACCCTTTCCAGCAGTGCCAGTGCCTTGGCTCTCCTCTCACTGAAGGCGGCTGCTCTAAATCACTCCGTCTCCTCTGGCAAAGACAATGGGGAGCAGTGACTGGATGGCAACGCCTGCTATTGGAGCTGTGGCAGATGTCCTCACAGAGCTGAGGAAGCCATAATTGAGGAATTACAGGAGTCAGCATGGTACTTTTAATCCTCCCAGGCCGAAGATGCATCCCAGAAATGACAGTGGGTTTTCTCTTTTGCTGCAGAATTCAGTACGTATGCTGCTTCTGGAGACCCCTGAATAGGGACAGAGGCTCTGCAGCACTACCCTGTATATCCAGTGATAATTTAACCCATGCATATAATTTGCATCACAATAGGATCTATTTATTTTATGTAGATAACTACAAGTGGATACCAAATACCGTGAAGCTCTTTCCATTCATGAAAGTGTAAGCTTTGCAAAAACATTGGCATCTGCTTCTTCCTTGTTGAAACTTCTTTTCGTAACTCTTTCTCTAGGGTTAATCGTATCTCCATCATATTGGCTTCTCACCTTACTCCAGAGAGGCAATTGAGGGCACCAGCCTGGTCATGATATGGTCCCACACCCTTGCCCAGCTACCCTCCTGTGTTTCACAGAGCACACGCTGGCTTTAACTTGTTTAATTAATTAGTAACTCAATTGTATCACTTATTATCTCCTAGTAGGCATAGTTGACTTATGCGGGGCAAGCACAACAAAAAAGGGTATATTCCCTTCTATAATTTCTGTATTAAGTTGTTATTATATTAAGCCTGCAAACTTTCAACTTGCTCAATATTCAGTAAATTTAAGAAAATGAATTGAAGCTACTTGTCTTTTTTAATATGTACTCCTGAAGACATTTTCCAATTTTTTTTTTATGGTTTAATTAAAGCCTCATGGCAATGGTATGCTTCCTTCTACCTACTATGCCAGTGGTTAAAAATTACGGGGCTTTGAGTACCCTGCATGTCTTTAATTGCTCTAGTGAAGATAAAAGAGCAGCAACATTTTTATCACAACCATTACAGCAGGTAAAATTAAATTTGCCCCTTGCCCACATGAGTGAAGCAAACCGTGAGCGGGGCCACAGTGCCCATCTCCTCCACCTTGCCCATGCCCCAGATCCTGCATCCCATAGCCCCAGTGATGTCCAGACCTTAACTTGTACCCTTTCATTTTGCATTGCATTTTGGGGAATATTTCATTCTGCCATGTCCCGATGAGTGGAGGAACTTTCCCACCCCATTTCTTGACATTAAAAAAAGAAAGAAATCTCTAAATTAAGAAAGTACTGGAAAAGTACATTCAGAACAGGACAATGCAGAAGAAGGTTACAAGTATATTAGGATAAGGGCACCACAATTATATGAAGAAGTCTGGAGAGAAAGATTACATTGTTCTAACAACAACATTTTTCAAACATTTAGACCTTTAATATCATTAATTTAAAGTACAAGATTAAATATTTTATGCAAATATTAGGCAACAGCAAAGAGCTCAGTATATTAGGATTTAAAACAAATTGAAAGCATGCAAGACATATTCATTTCTTAAGCAGTTTAGTTAAAAAAATCAGTATTGTCTCTATTAGGATTAACTGACAGTAACTCTTTGTGTTCAAATGGATTTAACTTCACTGTGGTTTGTTTTCCAGATATCATTGTCCTCCAGTAATCATGGATAAAGGGAAATGTAAAAGGACAGATCAAGTAAAAATATATCTTCACATCATAAACACAGAATTATGTTTAAATTTCATTACTAAATGGGATTTCATCTTCATATACCATGCCTAATCTTGTACTATAAAAAATGTATAAAACCTCCTGACAAATTCTAACAGACTTTGTGGAAGTTGAATATATTGATTAAAACATCAAGCAGTTACATACAAACCAATAATGAATTACTTCTTGTTAGAAGATAAAACTTTGTGATATTTAAAATTACAGACTTGAAAGTAAGTAAAATTACCCCTAATTATGCAGAAGGGAGTAACACCTTAGCAGTAAACAAGATAAGCACCTCAAACAGCACTAATAATTTTAATTAACATTTTCTAGTTTCCTTTCACCTCCTTTCAAGGTCATATGCTACCTTTTCCTGGTACAACATTGCAGCACAGTGTTAAAAACTTACATTCCATTACTAATCACTTTGATACGCCAAAAAAAATTACTTTCCAGGACAGATTTTTTTTTAATCACTTAATTTTGTACAAAACCAAATATCGCATTGTGTAAAACTGTCAGGTATTTTTTGCAGTGAAATGTTATCAGAAGTCAGATTCCAACAGTTGGAACTAGGTCAGCCATTTGGGGCCTTATTCTGAACACCACAGGCAAAATTATTCTGGGAAGTTTGCATAAACCTGTTACTATTTAAGGTATACATTTAAAAAAATTGAATTATACCCAAAATGTTGAATATTCAGATTGTAATCGAAGTTCAAAAGGCTCCTAAATTATAAACACTGAAAAAGAAGCTTGGCAAAATGTGATAATCTGCACATCATTTGTGTTATTTTATCTTGAGCACCAATTAATAAATTTCTGTTCCAGATTTATGATTTTGCTGAACTATTTCTTTTCTTTTCTAAAAAGTCCAAAAGTTGTAGGAAAAGGGCTTTGTTATATCAGTGGGTTTGTTCCATGCCACAGATTTAATATATGAGGTCACTTGGAATATAATGTGTAGTGAAAGAATCTCATTAGGCTAAAATGAATGTAAAATGTGTCAATTTGATCCAAATGAGAACTGTAGTAAAACCATGTTTGATGTTCATGTGCAATAAATCTTTAACATTTGTCTGTAAAGTATTAGAGAACCCATAGGGAAATCTCTATTTGTGATAGCTGCACATTTTCAATGATTTTTCGTATAATCCTTTGTTGACATTTAGCATATGATGCCAGAAAAGAAGATCCTAAAATGAGAATTATTACTTATTATTCTAAGGTAAACAAGATGGACACCTCGCATGTAGGTTTCTCAGAAAGACAAAAATTATGAAAGCTTCCCTCTATCAGTAGTGACTGTTCATTTTTCAGTTGCTCCTAGGTAAAAAGCTATGAAATCAAAAGTGCCTTACCTGGCCATTAGTCAATTCAGTGTTAAAACATCTGATGAAACCATCCTGCCAGTTGGGTTTTATTTTAAAATATTCATATTTTTAATTACAGTTGTATTTCAATATTCTCTCTAGTATTTTTGTTCATTCATAATAGCTTTATGGTTCAGTGGACTGAAATGACTAAAACAAAAGATTTCCAGGTGTTCTTCTGGGAGTAATTTCCAAAAGACCACATTTTTTTAATTGCTCGTGATGTTTAGTTCTAGATATCTAGAAGAAGAGATATCAGCTCAACTCTTTTAGTTGCCACACCAACCATATCAGATATGTAATTTTTGATCTCTCTCGATCACTCAGTCCTTTGCACTCTGTTTTGAGGACTGTGTTATACCAAGACTGTGGTGTTTATATTTCTGTAACTCACACTTGCTTTTGCAAGAGAATTATGAGCTATTTACATCCTTTGAGGAAGATCAGGGAATAATGGGTGAAATGTCAGAAACAATTAAAAAAAAAACTTGAGGCATTTCATTTACCAGTAGAAGAAATACATGACATTTGCTGAGTGACTGAACTTGAAGTGCCACAAGATTGCTACAATATGAGTACTGGCTTCTGATTATCACAAAGTTTTACAAAAAAAAACAACCTTACAACACTCACATGCCAAAGGTTGCAACACAGGCTTTGGCAGGAAACCAGAAAATGCTCCAGCATGGGAAAAGTCTTTGAGCAAACTTGCATCTGTGCTGATTTATGTTTTTATGCCAAAGGAACAGCAGCTTTTGAAGCCAAGGAATGACTTTATGGCCAAAGTAACAACACTCACTGGGAAGTTGCGCACCATCAGCTCAGTCGTGCCCTGACATACTCTCTTCCCCATCTCCCCCGCAACCACACCAGCCATTTTTTACAGCATTTATCCATCTTATTATTGCTATACAGGCCCTTTATCAATAAATGTGGTGTTCTTGGTTGAGTTTTCTTTGGCTTGCAGTCTGCTTTACAAAACCGCTGCATACTTGACAGTTTGCCCTAGTTAAAATTCTTTGGTCAGAGAAAGCCTGGAGAATGAAACAGTATCTGGTGTTGTAAAATCTTGACCAGATTCTGAAATATTGCCTAAACCCCTGTCAACTTGAAGGTGATTTCTCCAGGTCATGGTTTAGAGTGGAATTGATGGTACAGTCTGCTGGCTGCTCAGTCTGCACTATATCTTTATCAGGAATACACCTTTGGCATTCACCACTTTCCAGTCCTCTTTATTTTTGACAGTACATTTACTTTTGTACATAGATTACAAGCTAAACACGGAAAAACAGATCCAGAAGAAAAGCCTATTGGCCTAGTGCTTTTTCATTTCTCTATTTCTGTCTGAGGGATTATCAATTACCTAATAAACCTGGGAAAAATGTCCACATAAGGCTGAAGTAGAGATAATAATACTGTTCATCCTAGCTCTCATAGCACTTTTTCAATTGGGTTCGTAATCCAGTTTTACATCTGAAGAAACTGAGGCACGGGGAAATGAAAGGTCCAGCAAGCCAAAAGCAAATTTGATACAAAATCCGAATTCCAGTGCAGTTCTCTTCCTGTCCGAATACCCTCAGAGGCACCAAACTCATGGCAAGTCCATCAGCTCTATAATGAAAACCCATTACTCATGACAGAAAGAGCCTCTTCTTTTCTAATTGAGCTCACAAATTAAAAGGCTAGGGGTAAATATAAAGATTTTAGAATACTGTCATTTTCAAAGCAGAGTAATAAAAGTACTTCCATCAACAAGTGCTCCGTATAGTTTTAAGCATCTCCTTAAAATCATACTGAAACAAAACACCAGCTCTGGTATTTTGCCAGATAAGAATAAGATCTTAGGAAGAGTCAGACTACATCATCCAGCTGTATAAATTATAAATCATTACATTAAAATAATTTCCATAAATTTATGACACAAGTTCTGAATATTGCAGTTTTGCAGGGCATTTTCCTCAAGGCAAATTACAGAAGACCTGCCCACTCCCTCCTCTGGAGAAACAGGACTGGCCTCGATAAGGCCACCAACCCTTTCAGTTTGGTGGCAACTCCTACAGACTTAGTTAGAAAGAAGAAGATCTAGTTCTTCACTTTCCTTACCAACCTCAGGCTTTTTTTGTACTGCATTACTACTTTCCTTAAGTTCTCAGTTTCACCCATTTCTGGGCAAGCTGAGAGTGCCTGAAGGACAACGTGTGCAGAACTTCGGAGTAAGAGAATTACTGCAGAACTGATTAGCATGTGCTGCTTCCCTGCTGGGTTGGTTTGATTTGGTTTGGCTGTTCAGGCTGGATTAATACACTCATCATGCTCGGAGTTCTGGATTGATGCTAAAAGGATTTTTATCTTTTCTTTGGGCATTGACTCAGCAAAATAACTGTATGAATATGTCCATAGGACCAAGAGCAGGCCCAGCTGATCCACACATACCCATAATACCATCTCCTTGTGGGACCACCCATGGGAAGTTAAACCTGCATTTTCTGCAGAAATCCCCCAACAATGATATGATGCTGCTGTCAGAACAAGACATATCTAGGGACTGAGATATGCCTGATTCAGTTTTCCATGGTGTGAAGCTGGTGGATCAGGCATGTTCCTTTTCATAATCTTAATAGTTCTTTATTCTAAGCCTCACTTTATTCTCCTCATTTTGAAACTCTTGACAGCCTTTCATCAAACTTCTGACAAACTCAAAGAATATCTAAACTGGGTTCGTAATTTAGTACTGTAATTTTATGGGTATTTTAAAGATTCTGAGTGTTACTGTTATTTTATGGAATGATTTTTCCCCCTTTTCTTTGGTCTTTCTTCCTATGCTCTTCAGTGGAATTATAGGTGAAATGTATTTCTTGGCTGCTGTTTCATCTTTTGTTCATACAGTTAAGTATTGCATTAGTTAAAGATTGCACGAGGCCCCTACATTAAAATTTTATTGTATTTTTGTATTTATTTTTGGCCCAGATCTGGGGGCCTTTCAGGTCCATGTCTTGTGTAATTTTATTGGCTTGTGGGTGGAGGAAAGAACAAAAATGAGGTTTGTGGCCAGAATGCTGTCTTTGGCCATATGCATCTATTTGGGGGCCTGATTCTGCTCTGATTCATAAACATGTAAATCTCGAGCATCTCCACTGAAAATAAAAAGCTAAAGTGATGTAAACCCAATGTAAACTAGAGGACAATTATCTCTGTGGTGCACGCAACGTAAGTATTTTGCTATTTATGATTTAGTTGGGAGCTGTTGATTAGCCTCTCTAAAGATAAGAGCCACCTATAACTCAGTTGTGGGCATTTTTTTCCATTTTGACTAATGTGTGCTAGCTAAACCAAGGATTAAAACCCATTTTTTATGAGCTCTACCGGCTAAGAGTAACAGAGCTGCGACTACAAAGCTCATCAAACATAAATGCAGCTGAGTTTTGGTGTCCTCTCCCTTGAGTGAAAAGCACCTTGTTCTTATTCTACCCTACTTCTTTGTTAAAATAACTGTTGAATTCAAGTACTAAAACATGGATTTCAGCCTTAATCACTTCTTTTTATAAAACAATCTTCACATGATCACCACTTAGTGAGTGGTTGCTGAACCTCTGGAGTCTTCCCTGTGTGTTCAACCGCTCACCAGCATGAGTCACGACCATCGCATCCTGCTCTCCTTTGTGCCTGATTCACTTCTATAATTATGGCCTCTTTCCTCCTCAAAACCTGTCTCCCCCTTCCTGGTTTGCACATTTTTTAATGTTAAGTCTTTGGCTTGGAAATTACTTTTCCTATGAGCCAAAATTTCTTATTCTACACTTTAAAATCCTTATGAAATTTGGCTTACCTTCCATAGCTAAGCCTCAGCTCCCTTGTTACTCTTCTAAATGTAAAAACATTTTTATTGTATTAAGCCATGTTGAAAAGGAGAAAGAAAAAAAAAGGAAAAGAGAAGAAAGAAAATCCCTATACCCAACGTGAAGGAAGCAGCAGGCATTACATAGCAGTGTATGATGCGTCTATTTGTTTTGTCTTGGTATCATTTCTCTTGCATGTGGTTTGGGCTCAGTGTCCGTATTCCTCCTCGAGTGTCTACCGCACTGAAAAACCCCACTACAGTCATCACTGAAAGAGTTATTTACAGGTTTAACTAGAAAGTTTTGGACAGGGGAAAACCCATCCCATTATTGATAACACTGCTTCACTTCCTAAAGAGAAAACTATTTTCTAGGGAAATTATTTAGCACCTTTCAATTATATTAAACATCATTTTCCTATACAGCTTAGGGAAATCTTTGAAAGTAGTTATTTAGAATTTTATGTGTGCATTTCATTCATAATTTCAATCACTTAAACAAAGAAGTGTCTTTAATATTCCCAATAATGGTTCTTGTCACTTTAAATTTTAAAATTCACATTAGGAATTCCCTTGACTACACGTGCATTATTTGCATTATAGATTATGTGCATGTCTCAGTCCATATATATATATACGTACATTTATACACATATGCATATTTTTAGGAAAATGCAGACAATTTTAAATGATCCTATCTGGTTTGAAAACATGTAGCAAATGTCTAAGCAATTAGTGGTAAACAAGGTCCTAACACTCCAAAATTAAAAGCTCCTAATTTTCAACTTTAAATAAGTCCTTATTGCATAGCAGAAATAATTCCTTATAATGTGTTTCCAACATTCAGAGAATGCTTTTAGGACATCCAGCATTAACATAATTTTTTCGACTGGGGTTCTCACAGGACATCTGATGAAGTCTCTACCCTTAATTTTAATTGCGTAGGCTGCATTCTTAATTAAAAATTGTACAAATGGATTTTATGCCATGCCAAAAGAAATCTGAGTTCATTAGTTATAAAACCTTTTAAAAATTGATGTAAATATGTGAATCCTTTAAAAGTTTGAACTCAGAGTCCTCATTTATGTTGAGTAGCCTTTTATCTAGAGAATAATGAAGCCAATACAAATTGAGAGAGACTAAGTTTTACTTTTTCCTTTTCCTTATATTTTTTCTCCTTTATTTTTTGATGAATGTGGGTGGTGGGTGTCAAAGAGTGGGGGGCTTATGTCTATGTATCATGATGCTTTTCCTTGAAGAATGAAATTCATTTTGATCTAAACTCTGAAGAAAATTAGTGAAAAATGGAAAAATGCACTGACCGTTTTGTACTGGGTTATATAAATATAAGTTTATACATCTTCTATTAACTCTCCATATTAAAACACAATCATATCATCTCAAGCCAATAAACTTAATGGAAATCTGTCAAATTGTAACTTTGGAAGAAATCTCGGGACATCGCTTGAAGAAATATGTGTGCCTTACTGATTTTTATTTTAAACTCTCTGAGTTGTTAATTAAAGTGTTTTTCCATAACTTGACAAGACTTCAAATAATGAGTGGGGAACTCTGAGAGGTCTGTTTAACTTGCCAAATTGCTAACCTTTTGTTTTACTGGCTGTTCATCTGGCTGCACAGGATCTTTTCTCTTCCACAGCTGGCAGCTGGGAGGTACTGCTTTGCCTTTTCCACTCAGTGACACCAACCTGACACTGTCTGTGGTTACGCAAAATACCACACATGGTCTTAAAGACCCTGGGAATGAAGGACTGGGACTGAAGTCAACTTTTCCTGTGCTATAAATTAGTCTGTAAGATATCTTTCTTTCCCTCAGCCTCTGTGCCCAGTGTTGGGCAGAGGCATGTAGGCTGCATCCTGTTAGCAGCCATGTCCAGGGGCTTTTGCACCTGGATTTCTGGCAAAGGAAAAGTAGAAAAAGTTAAATTGAAACAATGGTATTTTCACTTAGCATTCAAACCCAGTTTATATACTGGTATTGTAGTAAAAATGCAAATTAAACAAAAAATATAACAATCTGTACAAGGAACTCCTCTGTTCCTTTACATTCTCTTCAGCGGTTTGTGCTTTTGAGAATCTGTCATTGAATCCTGGTTGAGCATGGCAGCAGGGGTGTTGAAATACCACAAGAAAAGCTGTATAGGTGCTTGTAACATTTACACCACAAGCTGAGGCAGGAAACACCCTAAGTCTCATAGGAGAGATGTTCTCATGAGTTTCCAACCCAATTTGGCATAGTGAAGAAGGCAGATAGACTTGTGACAAGGATTTGATTTCCTTTTTTTTTTTTTTTTTATTTAAGGAGCATAGTTCAGGCAACAAAGTCACTCTACCTTTTGAGTTCATCCATGACTGCATCCTACAGGTCATGAAAACAATATTACACTATAATTGAATATTTTGTGTTAGCAGCACACCAAATTGGAAAGAACATTGTCTACCCATCAGCATTAACCTCTACCTTATCCCCCAAACTAAGCTACCTAGTAATCAATTTAGTGCTGGAATAACCCTTAGGATAGGGTGATTCATCAGCAAATCCAGGCAAACAGACTTCTCCACATACACAAACTCATTTTATTAGACTCTTTTAAAGTTTATAATTTCTGAAAATATTCATAAAGCTTACCATGAGAAAGGAGCCAGCAGGAGCTACTGAATTTAATGCTTTAAGGAAGCAGGTAATTGTAAATTTGCTTTAACAAGGTCCAATAGTTCTGCTGATGTTGGAGTGAAATGTGGCATTGAGAACACTATCATGGTCTACTTCGAAATTTGTGTTTAATTTTTTTATTTTTCCTACCAGAAAGTGGATTTAAGGCTATGCTAATTCAGAGTTATTGTATCATCACAAAAGGCCAAGCAAACAACCATGGACCTGTAGAGAGCATGAAGCTCTGAAAGCAACGTTCTTTAATACCCCACTTCCTATGAAATTAAACAAATCACTCAGACAGTGGAGAAGATGGAGAACTGTAGACTGTGTCACATCTTACATATCACAGTGAACTTGGATGATTTAAACTAAAATTAATGGCACTCTGCTGCTCACCAGCTCTCTCCCACAGCACCAGAAATACCACAAGTTATTCTGTAAGCAGCTTACTATGTCCAACTTTAACAAATACTGAAGGATTAACACTAGATTTCCATAGATACATCTTTTGACTTTCACTTTACTTTATATTTTGGTGACTGTGCATAATATTGGGCAATCAACAAAATCTTTAAATTTTGGTATTTATTTAAGTTTTTCAGTCTAAACAGAGAAATACGGGAAGCAGACCATGTCCCCTTCAAAGTGCAGCAAAATGCTTCACCAAGAGCATAGTTTAACCTGTATTAATCTCATCTAGCTCTAAGACTTTGAACTTAAATTAAGTGCCATAAAGGCAGAGATGCTCTATGGCCCCAGAAGAAGAAAATTCACTTTCCTAACACTTAGAATATCGCTTCAAAGAACGGTGAAAGAACTCATCTGCAGCATGGCAGATGGGTTCATAAACTGTGGATCCATGCACCTATTTCACAGCATCCCACCCTATTTCTCCTGCAATAACTGCTCTGTGAATGAAATCAAAATATGTTTGCTGAGCAGATCTTTAGCCTCTTGTTTATAGTAGCATACCAGTTTTTATGCCAGCTCCATGATCTACCCAGAAGGAAAGGAAAACATTTGTTCTACAGAAAAATTCACAGAAATGGACACAAACAGTCCTGTATAATTGATAGTTTTATGAGACTGAACTCTGTAAATTTTTTTAATCTTATCCCTCTAGATCCAGTTTATGTGCACATTTGAACAATGACTTCATATCCTTTCCAAACAGAGATTCAGTCTCGTCACTTGGCCAACACAAATCCCCAAGTGCCAAGAATTTCTAGTTTTGTTTTGCTTTATGTTTGTCTTTTACTTGTTCTTTTACAGGATTCCTAGGCAAACCAGTCAGTCAGTGGGATAATTCCGGTTTGCAGCAGAGGAAGTTGTGTAAATCCCTAAAACATTTTGAAATACTGAGCATTTTTTTCATCTCTGTCTCAAATGGTGCAGTTTCCAATTGTAAATCTTAAATCTTTATCTACTGTAAAGGAACAGTTTATGGAAAATTTCAGTGACTGAACTATTTTCTTTGCAGACCACATTCACCAGCAAACCAGGAAGAAGATTGCTTGAATTTTCAAACACCTTCCCATTTATTAAGTTTAAATTAGTGCCCTGCTCTGTCTGAACCCAATGACTTTCACAGCTGTGCAGGGAGTGTATGATATTTATGGCACTTACTAGCCAAACATTTTTTCACAAGATGATACTTTTTGTTTATATTGCAAACTGCAGTCACAAAAACTTCTCTATTTTTTTTTTTTCTGGAGGCTACTTTTCCAGCCGAACTAGATCCCTGAAGATGTATGCTGGCTATGAATAGATTATAATGTGTTATGTGAGATATAGTCCACTAAAATCAAAATCTCCTTTGATTTGTTTTTTTTTTTTTTTCTCCTTGGCTATGCTGACATACAAACTGAATACCTTATTATGAAGCTTATGGGTGAACTTGAGTATTTTGGCCACTAGCTGGGAAACATGCCCTTGAAACAGTCCTGTTTCTTCCAGCATTGTGTTAGGTCACGAAGTTGAATTGCTTAAGGTAGTGCAGGGTAAAATGCAGACAGGAGGTCATGTCTCTACTAGGGGTTAAGGATCCTTTGCAAACTCACATGAGAATTGGTATTTTGATGCAAATTTTGTGATTAGGTTCTGTGTTCATCTGCCTGTGGAGAGTGCTGCTGAAGGGAAAAGTGATGGGGATGTACAGGGTCCACGGGCAATATGACTGTATTAGCATGGCGTTAAGTCTGAGGTAATTAGGATGGGGGATATGAATGATAGAACACATCTGGGAAGTAAAAGTAGCTTGGAAAGTATTCAATTTGGCTCATTTGAACATGTTGGTTATTTATTCTGGTATCCCTAACAAAGTTCAAAAGATTCATTTTTCCTTACCGAAACCATTCCAGGCCCAACTGGGACCAAAAGACTCTCCATTTTTATTCTTAAACCACTGGGTAGTGATTTGTTATCCTGCTACACGTCTATATTTCTCACTTTAAAATTTTCTGACCCCATATATAGTTAGAAGAAAAACAGAGGAACCAAATCAGATCTTATATGATGATACCAGCAGCTGAGCAGGCTGGACCAAGGTTTTTGCTCAAATGGATTCATGTTGCCTGAACAGGGACCAGAGAAAACAAGTAGGGTTGTGGGAATGGTAAGGACCACATGCTGACATAGTCTCCAGCAGAGCTGAAGCAGTTGCTGGTAGCTGTGGGGCTGAGTTTTAGACACCCACCCGTTGCAAATGACCTTGCTGCAGTTCAGCAGCCTGCTTCATACTGAGTGGTGGGGATCCATTAGACAGTAACAACTTCTGATGAACATGACTAATCCCAGCAATACTTGAACCAATAAGCTTGAAGTGAACTTTGCACCCTCTTAACATTTTCTCATACTGCCTGGTTTGATATTTTAGTTCTCAGACCCCCAGCCCCCATCTATCTATAAATAGGTGTTTGGTTTTAAGATTTTGCTTATTTTGCATAATGTATCTTGTCTGGAATATAATTTATTTTTTATCACAAGGAACCATTGTCCTATTAAACTAACATGTATTTTTCCTTAGGTAATTAACGTACATGCCAATTTTGACAAGAGATATGCAATGCAGTTACAGGACATATCTTAATGTAATTAACCGTATTGGCTTCCAAAAACCATAAATACAGAATTTCAGTGCTTATACATCTGCAAATTGCATAGCTTTCTAAAAAGGATCATACTTATTTTCTCCTGCTATTATTTTAACCCAAAAATATAATAAAGGCAACATTATTTTTTAACATAATTTGGAAATCCTGGTTCAGTCATGAGTGTTTAAAAATATTAATTGACTGATGAAACCATAAGTTGCTTACCCTAAAAGCAACCCTGTAACACTGTAAGAAAACTCTAATTAGCAGTGGAGCAAGGAGCTATCTCAGAAGAAGCAAAATTTCCATTTTCTTATTTAGCCCCTTTATTTCATGGTTCAAATTGGCACAAGAGTCAGGGGGCTCAAGAGAGTTAGGAGAGTATAGCCACGAGAGGATTTTAATTTATTGATGGCTCTTGCCCTACTGTACAGTCACCACTGCTATTTGAGTGTAATGGATGAAACAGATGTTTGACACTGCAGCACCTCTTCATAACTTCACTCTTCAAAAACAGTTTTACAAGTGCTTGCTCGCGTTGGTTCCCATTCAGCACAGGAAACTGAGGTCATGGTGAAACATGAGGCCCAGGCAGGAGCTTGAACTCATGTGCACTGCAGCTGGGCCCACGTCTTCTGAGCACGTTAGCAATTCATGGAGCAGCCATAATTTTAAACTTACAGACAAAGAAATAAAAGCGTTGACACCCTTATTGTAACATCTGCAAAGGGAAAAATATGAGCCCATTGCTAAGTATACAAAGGATGGAGGTTTCTTTATGGTTAATTTTGTTCATTATCAGATGTGATTATTTTTAATATGAAAAAATTCTTCAGGTTTCAGTATCAATACTGAAAAAATCACTTTCTGGAGCGTAGTTCTTTTAGCATTACTTAGAAGCAATAATTTAAAAAGCAAGTGATTTTTTCAATAATCTGAGCTTTATTTTATTTTTATTTATTTTATTTATATTTTTATGTGGTTCTTTTAACGCACACTTATTTCTGAATATGCCAAATAATTTTCCGAGGCATACAATGCACATAATTCTGTGGCTTGTTTTAATAAAGATAACATAAGGTTCATGCAGTTGTATTTACTGATTATCTTCTGTTACCTTCCCTAGGAAAACAATTAAAACATTTAGGTACTGGTATTTGGTACCTAATTTGAAAACTGATAGCAGGACACAGGCCTGAGCAAGTTGATATGTAAGTGATCTGAAATCCCACATCAGAGGTATTTCTCTTACTAAAACTTCAACTCCTTTCTAATGGGAGTGCCCTGGCAGCCTTGGGAATTTCTCCAGCACTTTCATGAAAACTAATACCTGCCTGCAGCAAGCCACTGCTCATCTCCTAGCATCAACACGTGTTATGAACTTTATACACTTTTGCTCTCTGTTTTCTATTTGCCTTCGTATATTGTACTTCTGACCTTGCTCTTAATTAAAGTCAACCCCTTAGTGACTTAGTGGCACATTCTGAAAGGAAATGGGGTTGTATGGTATTAGTTACATAGCATAAAATTATTGTTTAAGATGCTAAAGTAGTGTCAGCAGTGCTAAAAATGAAGGTTATGACACAGGTGATGCTGGTGAATGTGGTAGGAACATCCACAGAAGAAAAATCTTCGTTTTTCTGCCCTGGCTGCTCAGGTAGGCTGTGTAAAATAAAGGCTGTAAAAGGTGTAAAAGGCTGTAAAAATCTCTTTCAGTTATAACAGAAAGTGGCTTGTCACATGGAGATCCCTTAAACTCCCAGGAAAGCACATTTTTGTCTTTCTCCACCTATTTTTTGAGAGATAACACTGAGCATAAGGAGTAAAATATCTTTTACAGTAAAATAAACTGAATGTTTGCAGAAAATCCCTACCGTGCTGTGGCAGTCACGGCTGCTCTGCACAGCAGCAGGAACCCAAGGTGGGGGGTCACCGCTGTGTTTATTCCCTCTGCATCCAGAGCCACTGACATAGGGAACAGGAGTTGGAAAGGCAGCCACATCAGCCCTGGCTCCTCTGATGTGCTGATGGCTGTTCAACACTGACTGTGAAGGAGGGACAGCCACCCACCCAAGGTAGCCTTGCAACATCAGGGTCTGACCACGGCCCAGAGGTCATGCTGAAGTCTGTTTGCAGTATTCTTCACAAGTAATGGAGGAAAAAGCCACAGAACACTACTTCTGCCAGCTCAACCTGATCTGGGTGAAGATGTTCCTGCTCATTGAAAAAGGGTTTCATTGGGTGACCTCTAAATGTTTCGTGATAGTCCTACTTTGCAAGCAACTCGATCAAGGAAAGGTCTTTGCTGTCCTTTTCAGTGCTGCTGCAAGCTCTCCTACTACTATGCCTCAGCACACAATCACGCAGGCAATATAACTTGTTTTGCCTTAAAACACACAACCATGTAGCTGCAGCAATCCTTACATTCAACCAGTCTATGCAAGAGGGGAAAAGTCATGTATGTGGTTTATGGATTTGTTTGCTCAACCTTTAGCAGTTGTTTGTTTTTTCTGTATCTAACCACATCCCCCCACTCTTAGGACAAGCTGTGTCCTCTTGTTGTCTCTTATCGCTTTTTACTCTGATAAGCCAACCCATTGCTTGTCCTGTTGCTGGCATGGAAACAATGCTGAATGAAGTCGATGGAGAATTTCCTTCATGTCTAGGGGTTTTTCATAGGTCTCATGCTAATTTAAAGCAACAGTGGCAGTTAGAAACAGTTAGCTTAAAAATTCTATGATGTTGCCTGGGAGCTTAATGGCATCCAAAGGACAAAGCCTGCAAAACTTAACATTTCACGTTAGGTGGTCTTGCTTCTCTGGAGCTGGAAAATGTGTGATAGGAAAAGTTTCACAATTAAAGACAAGCCTGTATAGTTTGGTTTGTTGATAGTTGTGCAAATGCAAACAAAATAACTCCTTACCAAGGTTTGCTAGAAGCCCATAGTTTTTTCCTATGGGAAAATAAAACAGTTCCATAAAACTGTGGGGAAAATTTGAGCTGACAGCCCAAGATTAAATTCACTTTTCTAATCCTGAGATGGCGACAAGTTTAACTATTCTGGCTTGGCTCAGACAACTTGGGTTGCGGGCTGCGTCTGCTGAAGATGTGAGTGTGCCTGGTGTGATGCCTAGGCCTGGCTTTCAAGGGTGACCACAAGGTCCTTCTTTCCCAGGCACAGGCAGAGCAAACATCATTGCAAGCAGCAATCCCCAAATAAGGTAACATTTTATCATCTTTCTGACAAAATCATGGAGTGCCTCATAAGCCCATTTGGAAGTGGGGACTAAGCCTCTATCCAGGTAAGTGACCAAAGAAGGCAGAAGATGTCCTTTCCACAATTTTTTATTAAGAATGTTTTGAAAGATACACTCATCAACAATAATTTTCAGAAGAAAACGGAGGCAATACTTGTCTAACCTCGAATTTTCCATTGGAGGCATTAGAGGCTGCAGATGCCAGAGCTGCAATCTGAAGCAGCTCCTGAGACACCTGGCTGCCAATATCCTTACCCTTCTCCCTTTCTATTCACCAGCACCGGCCTGAAACACAGGTAGTTACACGCTTTTAAACTACTTTTGTTTAGATACTGGAAATTCTTAGATTTAGTCATGCCTTCAGACCCTGGACTCATGCTGCTTATGGCCACTTATGATATTATGTCTTGGTTTGGTTTAATTCTTAGCACATATGTGAAATAAGAGTTCTGTGTTCTTTGGAAAAGTTATTAGGTTTACAATTAGTAAACTGAACAATGTCAGGCTCTGTGTAAAGACTACAAGAGTGAAATCTAATTCTGCCAGTAGACTGCTACCTTTTCTTTAGCATTGCAAGCCATACTGTCAAGTTTATTTGAACACATAAAATACACTAAATATTTAGAAGCACCACGGCGTAAAGAAGAGTTGGATGAAGTATATATTTTTAAATACAGCAAGTAATAAAATGTTGAATAAATTCCCAAGAATAGTTTTTTAGGGCAAGTACAACAGAATGCTTAATGGAATATATTCCCTGGTCTGCTGTTTTTATTCTTTTTTTTTTTTTCTCCTGCTTTAATCTCCTCACCCAGTCAGTTGTTGCTATTGTGGGAGCTAAAAAGGAATGGTGTTCATCTATAGACAATTCTGATACTGTAGCAACAAAAGAAGGCGTGTGAGATGCTCGCAACCCACTGGTACAACTCTTCCAGTGCAGCTGTTCTCCACGTCTTGCAGTGCCCCATGCAAGCCAGCATCCAGCCATGGGAGACGTAACAGAGCTACTTGGCATGTGGTTGGCTGGATGTTTGCAGAAGAATCACAGAAGACAAAGAAAATTATAAAACAAATTATAGGGAAAAAAAAGGTAAAGAAGCCTCCTTCACAAATTCATTTTCTCTACATTTATTTCCTTTTCATTTAACTCGGTTGAGAAATGTCCCTGTGGACTTCATCAGAAAAATCACTTCTCCATTTTAAGTTCTAAAGGGAGTTCTAAGTAGCTGACACTGATATGTAAAACTGCGTGAGAAACTGCAGGTTGATGAGAAAAGCTGCAGTCAGTATTGCTTCTTTCCAGACCAACGTTTTTGTTTTGAATCAAGTGATGTTGCCTGAAGCTCTTTCTCATATAAACTTTTCTGTAATTGGGTTTCTTTATGGATAAACTATCCAAATTTAGGATCATGCCCTTCATTGAATAGCTTCATATTTCTAGAGGGTTTTTTTTCCCTTGCTGCAAATCAAATTTTGACCCTTTGCAACACAATTATATGTTCTCATATACTTATTGGTTATCTGGTTTTATACTGCTGGTTTCCAGACAAGTTATTTCAACATTAAAAACTGCCTGCTCTACAGTACTTCTGAAACGATGCTCCCAAATTGCTATCAGTTCCTGCTGCTTTTCAGGACTATCCATTCTGGAAATGGGAATCGATATTCCATGGAGTCCCAGTAAGACAAACATACATTTACCTATCCCAGGGGACACAGTAAGGAAAATAAAACAACAAAACAAACAGACTCTGACACTAAGGTTTCTATATTTTATTTCTTTCTATGCTTTCTAGAATGTTAATTTTTAGAAGTTATAAAGTTTTAGCAGTCATAACTCAGAGAGTCCTGTTACTTTTGTTTCGAAGCATCAGCTGTTATAAAAATTGCTCAATTCACTTTTCTTTAGTTGTGTTTCTATATATGTATTAAAAAAATCATTGGACGCTATTGAGCAGTATATCTTCTATGCTGTATCTGACTTATCAGTTAACACAGTGTGGTACTAGTAACACAAGAGATGTTCAAGCTGTAACTCTTCAGCGCTGAGCAAGAAGTCTCTGGACTACTGAGAACAATTTTCAGTATATTTTTTCTGGATTTGCCCACCTGGTAGTATTTTTGGTGGATTTTACCTGCATGTACACATTCGTCAACCATTCATTTCCACAGGCTGGAAGACTGTCCTTCCAAAAAGAGAAATCTCAAGGTGTCTAATGAGGGACCATTTCCCAAACTCCACAGGATCGCCAATGATATTTGGCAGAGATGTGCCTTTTTTGGGAATGGTATTGGTGGCATTTTTTTCTCTATGCAGCACAGCACTGGCAACAGGCAAGGGCTGCAATTCACTTTAACGCATTTTTCTTTTAAGAATGTAGATGGTTTTGGCCTACCTGCCATATACTCCTGCTTGTGAGCAAAAGGCTTCAAGATAACAATCCCTTTCCACCTCCCACAGCCATCTTCTATATGACTGCGGATGTCAAAGAAAGTCAACAAATCATCATTCAAAGCACGGAGAGTGGAAAAATAGTGCATTCCCTGTGCTGGCTTGGTTTTCAGATTAAGAGTAATTCAGTAATGAGGACCTACCAAGTGATAATTAATAAGTATATTTTTCTGTATCTGATTTATTTGTCAGGTAAGAAGAAATTTCCCAGGGCAGGAAGGTATGTTCTACATGAGTTTAAACGTTTCCCTTTTTAAGAGTAATCAGTTCAGCTTGATGGAATCTGAAGTCTTTTGTGTGAGAAGTGCAGGTGCTAAGGACATGCTTTCACCTGTTCCTCTTCACAGCAGCTTTACAATCATCCTGAGAAAATCAAACCAGGATGCTCAAACCCTGCTGAAGTCACACCAAGAGCACAGGTGGAGCTAGGCCACAAAGAACACTGAAAATCTGTCCCCTCTAATATTCAATAATAGATTTTTTTTTTTTAAGGAAAAAATAAGTTGAAGTCACATCTTAAAGGAACAATGGAACTGAAGAAATTAAAAATTTATAAATGACAGTTAAATGACAGTAATTTCAGTCTCATGAAGAAGCAGGGGAAGCCCCAGACTAGGGGATGGGTCCTCCTGACCTGAGTCCTCATCCATGTCAGCCAGGAGATTTCCTCTGCGAACATCAGATTACATTCTTGAAGGATCCCTCCAGCCACCTTCCTGCATGTGAACACTGACAGGGCTTCAACCGCGCTAGGACAAAATAAATAAATAAATAGATATATAAATAAGAACAGAGAATTTATGCATTTTTATAGACATTGTAGGGATTTATTATGTGCCTGAAAAAAAAGCCAAAGGGCAACTGAGAGTATCAACAGGTTTACTTGTTTTTACAATCATGTTGACTATAAGGTTAACTCTTCACTTAGTTGAAGAAAAAAAAAAAAAAAAAGACAAATCCAAAATGACAAATGTGCTCCTTACTCAAGAACAAGAAAAATTCAGGGATATACACTTCTAAGTAGGAAGAAAATCCTTTGAGTTAACAGTTATTTTATTCATTTTACACCCAGAAATACTTATTTTTCTGTATGTTTTCAACACAACCCACACAAATTGAAGATAATTTGGGAAGACTACCCCTCTAGTAACTAAACACTCTGAATTTAAATTCTAAATTGTGTGAGACCATTTCCTGAGTTCTCTATGAAAAATCTTTCTATAAGTACATAAAAATAAAAATATTAAAATAATAATATGACCTGTACAATCAAACAGAAGACCTACTGGATAGCAAGTCAAACCCAGACCATATCAAAGGCTCTTTCTTAAAACAAATTTCTGAACGTTTTCATAATTTTCCTTTTAGAATGGCAGTGCAATCTTTTGGTTTGGTTTGGTTAAATCTAGAGCAATTCTACATGATGAAAGGAAAGAATGAATATAAACATGTTTCAGTATGACTTCAGGATTCCAAATTTCTGTCTCTTTAGGGAAACTATTTTTCCTTATGGCACAGGTCTACACTGTTAAAGACCTTGCTATGAAATAATGAGAAGTTGGGGAGAGAATGGGAGCAAGCGTGCTTACCCTGGAAAATTCACTTAATTAAAAAGACACAAAATGATGTGCCCATCTACTTAACACCACTGGTTGTGTAGCCAAATAAATTATCCAGGTTAAAAAAAAAAAAGAGGAGAAAAATAAGAGTCACTGCCATATGTGGAGAACTCAGAACGTCCTTTCACACCAGTGTATTTTTATGGGAAATGACACTTACCAAGAGTGTGTGCTGCCTAAAGTGCTGGAAGTTCCTGGGTTCAGAAAAAGATGCTGCATCATAGTGGTGTGTATTTTTAACATACAGCCATACAACGTATAATAAATTTAGCAATTAATTTATGACAAACACATATAGGCAGCATCTGAGAATTAGTGTTTCCTACGTCAGAAATCCAATCTTGCAGACATGCATTAACCATGAATTAATCCCCTGTGATTGGGACCCCCATTCCCCTGCAGAGTTTCCTGACCATGGAAAGGACCATAAGACCCACTCTCCATCCTGCATGAGGTCTGGGATGGCATCCCCAGCTTGATGGCCACAAAGAGGTGGATATTTTCCCTATGAATGACTCTGAATACGTGTGAATTATGGCCTTGACAACACTGGGCACAGCTGAGCTCAATGTTCTCCAAAACTTCAGCTGGAAGGACTCAGCCAAAGGTTTGAATGCAAACATTCATGTTCACTTATCATGGACTTTATTCCATGGCAGGTTTCATTGGTATGTGGCATATTTTACATGTATCTGAAAAACCTCAGGTCCTCACCTTACAGAGTATTTTGTTTGGATGTGACCCGTTCTCCAATTTTATGACAAAATGAGAACGTAATTCACATATTAGCATTTCAAAACCTGGACAGCTGCAGAATGAGTAAACAGTGGAGTGAGTACTCATTACTAATCTGCACTGGAGAAAGAGAGGGGAAAAAAAAGCACTTAATTTTGTGGAGTGCTAAACCAAAAAAATATGTTTTGTACTTCTTAAAACATCTCAAATTCTTTTTATATGTGTTTTAGAGATGACATAGAAAAATCTATCTTTTAGCTGAACTAATCTCAACTAAATTAATATCCTTTTTCGTATAAATGTGTTTGGGGAAACTTGAAACTCTAGCATAACCTATTGATTACATTATTTGAATTAAGTTTTAGAAATCTTACAGCTGTTTGCTGTCAAAATTTAAACCTACTGTCTATTTTCAGCTGTGCGCTTAATACACATTTCGCCTGGTGACTCAATAACATTTTAATATGAAAGTACATGATCATGGAACATATGTTCAGTGTTCATACGAGGCTTAATAGCAACAGAAGGGGTAACAATTAACAGTTTTGTTTTTCTGGGTATGCAGGGTCCCAGTTTAAAGTTTTTCCTGGGCTGTTTCCAAAAAATCTTTGTTCCTAGTGCCTTGACCTTTGAGGAGTTTGGAATCAATGAGCCACATTGCCTTCCATAAGGGTGTCAAGTGCAGAATAAAAAACTGCATCACATCATTTTTCACAGTGGCCAGATGAGGTCTGAGTGAAGGAACAAGGAACAGGAAAGGAAGAACATCTGAAAAATTGACTCTGCAAGCTGGAATGTGATTCTGCAATAAGAGCAACTCTCGTATTACTTTTCTTCTTTTTTTTTTTTTTTTGCCAGAGTAGGCAGGTTGTAGACAGATCTGGGTCTCAGTCTCCCACCCCCAGGGCCCCTGTGTCAAGGAACAGTGATAGAGCACTGTTCATTTATGCAACATCTGTAACGCATATAGCAACGTATTAATAGCTCAATATGCCAATCTGCCACTGTGCATTTTGACCTAGCAGGGACCAGAAGCATGGAAGGTCTGTAAGGCAGATGTGGGAATGGCAGCAATGGTGGAAATTAAAGGCAGACACTAAGAGTTTTGCACATAGCATAGTGGAGTGGTAGTCCTTCTGGAAGAGGCTAATGCTTCCAGCTCAGTTAGGAGGTTAATAGAGCTAATCTTCTGTATCACTATTATTTATAACATGTTGTTGGACTTAATGTTTATGAAGCTCAAGCTGTATAGTGCACATCCAATTATGTTTTCTTACAGCCATAGAGGGTTTTATGAAAAGGAATATTGAGTGAATGGTTTATTGCTGAAAAATATTGTATTGGTTAGAAGGGAAGTTAATCCAATAGGAGGTAAAAACAGTAACAAAGGCTACGGCAAATACAAGATGCTTTAAATTCATTGCATGACATTCTCACCCTAATTATTAGCCCACACTGGGAATAAAAACAGCACCCTCATCTTCAAGTTATTATTTTTTTTCCTTTCCTCATTTTTATTGCACATTTACATAAGTCTTGCATGCCTTGTACTTCTTCCAGGCAGGCTTATAAGGTTTCTTTTAACCCTTTGCTTCTTTTTACACAGCCATGCAAGAAGTCTAATTTTCACCCACAGAGGCAATGGAAGGCAGGTGGAAATGCTGCAGACAGGTAAGGCAGAAGTGGCCAAACCATGATGGGCCCAAATGTGACTGGAACTTGAACAAGAGCCCAGTGGTTCAGATGATTGTGCAGCCTCAGCCCCTGGAGCCCCTTAAGGTTGGAAATCTATAATAGCAAATCTTCAAGGAACAACATTTTCTGGTAAGATTTCCTGTATTTCCTGCTTATAATTGGACTAGAAATATTGCAAGAGCAAATCTTTCTCATGGTATGGAGGACCAGCCCCATAGCTGGCAGCAGAAATGTCCAGCGGATGGCGGAATAAGAAAAAAAGCTCTTTGAAAAATGGCTTGGCTCTCATGAAAGACCATTGTTTTTACAGTTAGGGAGAGGAGAAAGAATGAAGTGGAGTTCTGTGGTTTATACTCTATGCTTAATATAAGGAGAGTTAAAGAAAGTGACTGAAGGAAAAAGAGGGAAGGAAGGAAGATTAGTCAGTTAATAAAGGAGATTTATGTTAGTGACGGTAGGTAGGCAAATTGTACTGCTAAATGGGGTATGGACTTCTTTATGTGGACAAGAAAATTTATCAATTTTATTTAGCTGAAACTGCACCATAATCGTGTCCTCAGGGCCTTGGCTGGAGGAGACACCCATCTTACAGAGAAATAGATATGGAAGCATGCATGCTGGCTGATGTTCCCTGGGACAAAAATTCAGGCAGGTTAGGAACTGTGCAGTCTTCTGCATATTTTTTCCAACAAATATTTTTGCTGTAAAAGGGGGATTAGTAGATAGTATTTTATGCTGCAGTTTTGATCAAGGTTTGAGATTTTATTTTTAATCTAGATCACAGGTTGAAGGTGCACATGGGATGCTGCTGCAATACAGCTATTTCAATGGGTAGATGAGCAGGACTTTGAGGGCTGAGCTAGGTACTCAGAAGCCTGAGGAGATCTTGTTTGATGATGAAAGTAGTCTTTTCTGTCATCGCTGTGAAACAGAGTGGACAAAAAGATGCAACCGCACAACGCATGGGCAGGTAGTTGATGTGCAGCCGGCTTTCATGAGCATTTCTTCCTAGAGTTCTGGAAAGTATCTGTGTAGCCAGTGTCTGATGACTTTCCTTGGAAGCATTCATGACTTGGACTTGTATTATGTGTGTTCCTTGTTATATAGAAGGGTTGTTCTGAATTTCTGTATGCCATTAACAAATTCAGTGTTCCCAGAAGGAATTTAGCTCCTCATGATACAGACTATGAGACCTGATGAACGGCTATGAATATGCTATCTGCCTGAGGTTGAGAGGGCTCCTACTCCAGAGAGACATTTGCTGGAGCAAGCCCAATCTAGGACAGGAGCTTCAAGACGAGCCTTCTCCTCCACTGGTGACATCACCATGACTTCATATCTCTCTAAGACCTGACACAGGTGCAGCTACAGTATCAGGGTCTCAAAGGACCAGAATAGAAGAAAATATGGTTATTCCTCTACAAGTTGAAATAAAAAACTACTCTGTAGCTGGTATTTCATTTATCATTTATGCACTTGAATCTATATTCACCTAAAACCTATACATATGTCCTTAAATGCCTGGAAAACTCTCAGATTTCTTCTCTTCAATTGTAGGTACTACACAAAGACTGCTTTCTATTAAAAAAAAAAGTATTCAGAAAAAAATTACATTCTTTCTCAATCCCTAAGCCATTTGCCTCTTCAGAAAATCATTACAGAAGTGTGTTTTACAAAGACAAAAATATCTGCCTCTCAAAAACCTGCCCCTTTTTCCTGTGCCTTATGAGAAACTTACATAGGCAAATGCAACAGCGGCCAGCAGAGGCTCAGATATCTGCAGAAGATGAAAGTGGGGTCAGAGGAACCAGGAGGTGAGGGTTTGGAATGTCCATAAGTTGAACATCCCGTTTTTTTGTAAAACCTGTAAGTGTAAAGAAAGTGGCTAAGGCCAAGCAGCAGCACATATGAATGCCTTATGCTTAGTTCTGAGAGAAAATTCAGTGTCTAGTCTTCAGATAAGGCTGGGGTCAGGGTCCTAAAACGTAGGAAGTTGAATTATGTGGTTTGTTACTGGACTTAGGGATATTTAGTTGACCATATTTCTAGATCTCCTTTACCCTTTCAATGGCAAGATGTGTATTTATATTTTATTGATGTAAAATATTTACTTTTGAGCTAGATGTATTTGAAATGACCCAAGCTAACATGAAAATTATGGGTAGAGTCTGGACGATGAATTTAATAATCTGTCTTCTTGGACCTATGCAGCTGAAGTGGCATAAAAATCAACTTAAGACAAGTTATTTATTGTGGGAGGCAAGACTTGGGTTTGTCTCAGACTGAGTCTAATATTAAAATTAGGATTAAGCTTTGAAAAAGAAATAAGGTAGAGCTCATATTATTACTGTACATATCTGTAATAGAAAACTAAACTCTAAATGGACAATAGAATGAGTTTTAAAAGTTTATTTAATTTGTTGATAATTATGGAAGATCTGAAGGAAAGGATTAGAAAAAGACTTTGGGGAAAATAAAGAGGCTAAGAGACATAATTCTACCATTATACTCACACAGACTGAAAGTCAAAGAGAAACAATGCTGTTTGGATCATCAAACTCTTGCTTTGAGCATTTTACCTTATCTAGAAGAGTTCTGGTCTACAGATAATAATAGGTTACGCTTGGGAAAAGAAAAATTAAAGGCTATTCTCAGGCACCAAAAAATAAGTTGTATATTCTACTGAGAAGACAGGTTTAAGAATAGCCCTAAATCAATTACTTATTTGTCAGACAAATAATTTGAAATTAGTAAGAGTTAGATTTGGGCTACTGAGTCTCTCTCTACTCCTCCCTATCACTTACAGCATTCAGAAAAATGAAGTCTTGTTATCATGAGCACTCAAACCTTGTACTGATTTTGAACAACATCCATTTTGAGATGCTTCATGACAGTAACACTGCAGGGAAATGTTGCACTTCAGGATTATCCAATGGTCAAATATTCAAAATAACCTGATAGGAAAAAGTAGTGCTCAGTTTAATAGAATAACATTTAATAGGAGAGGAAAAACACTCTAAACTGGAAACCTCTATAATGAAAAAGAAAAAAAAAAATCAAGGAGAATGCCAAAATCTCAGAGTCTGTGCTGTTTCGTAGCGCCACATGTGGGCAGCACACAGGACAAAAGGTGCCAGGCATTCAGGAGGTCTCCCTTCAATCCAAGAAACAATCCTCTCCTGTTTTCTGGAATAACTCTCCACTTGTCTGTTAGTGAGTGCAACATGTAGCACTTTAATTGTAATTCTGACTCCTCCTAAATCAGGCTCACTTTTGCAAATTTTTCTTCTATTGCTGGTCCTCTGTGTAGACCCTCTGTGTCTGAATTTTGGTAGAGCAACAAAACAAAAGAAGATTCAGAATGAATTTTTTCTTTTGTCATAGATCCATCACGCTCCAGATGTTGCTCTACCTTATGGCAGTCAGGCCATGGAGAAGAGTCAGCTACGTCCAATTCATTGGATATTAAGCAATATGATCTTGCATTCAGTGCTTACAGACTAAAATAGTTGCGTATTCCAGAAAAGAATGATTAATTTGAACTGTTAAACGGTGAGTTTCGAACTATGAGACAAACAGGCCAGTTTGGAAAGTCACTGTCAACTGGAGATCTTGCTTACAGAGGAAATTACTTCTCTTCACATCTACTATAAAATATTTGTGATGTGCTATTGTTTGAATAGCATTAACTAAAGGCATGCAGGTTTACTGAAGTTTTATACTCAAGTTTTATTAGCCTATCACATATTTTATATCAGGGAACAACGAAAGTACATGAATGCGTAAGGAAGTGTAATCTCTATAATCCCACTACAGAACCACACAGATAACTATACCTGTGTCAACTACATTACTAAATGTAGTTGATTTTCACTAGTAAAGATTATCTTGATTTTCACTAATTTCAATAAACATGATAAACTGAGCCGTAAATACCTCCCTTTCTTACTTTACGTATTGTTGGTCTGCTAGCTGCAAACGCAGTGCGAAGAGGTGGCAGATTTCTACAGCCAGCAACCCTCCTCCCACGTCTGATTCCCTCTCTGCTGCAGGCAGGGGTTGGAAGTCAGCGGGTGATGTTTGGGAAAGCCCTCGGGGGAGCAGCGCTCTCAGGGCGAGCAGGCAGCAAAGTCCAACCGCCCTGGCCTCCCGCAGCATTTCTCTGCCTTACCGGAGGTGACCAGGCAGGGGGTCTGCAAAGGGGTTATGCTGGGCCACTCTGCCTGCTGCAAACAGGAACCTCCAGCAATGCTAAACAAATCAGGCTGCCAAGGTTTTTTTTTTCTCTTTTCTTTTTTTTTGTTCCTAACTTTCCCATAAAAAGATTCAGGTAAATGTAGCATGACGAGCCAATTTAAGCCAATTTCAAAGTTATTTGAGTAATTGGTTATTAAGATAACACTCTCAAATTTCAATTCAGCAATTATCCTCTTAAAGATACAGAATGTAAGTATAGGAGAAAAAATGTATGCATTAAAGCTACAGAGACCCTTTTCAAAAAATATAAGATGTGTAGGCATTTGAAAAAAAGACATGTAAATTCTAATCTCATTGAACTGAGACTTATCTTCTAACATGTGCAACCTTTCTATGTTGAAAGCAAGTGTTTCTAAATTTTGGAAAAGTAGTTGACTGTTATTAGTTCTCAAAAATTAAGAGACTAAGTGAAGACCCTCCTTTTAATATATGTAAGCTCCTTACCCATAACTTAAGAACCACAAGGGGACAGAACATTGTCTTCCCACAAGGCTGCACTGCAGACTGATGCAGAGTGTGATGATGGAAATAATGGCTTTGGCAGAAGTACTTGGTTTGGAGCCAATTTCTCCATCCTAATGAATGGTGGAATTACCACCGAAAAGCTTTTCAGTTATGGAAAAAGAAAAAAAGAAAGCAAAAAAGAAAAAAAAAAAAAAAAAAGAAAAAATGTGAAGCTTATTCCCAGTTAATCAACCCCATAGAATGTATGGCTATGACCAATTACTATTCCCAGATACTACTGGTTAATCACAAAGCACAGAGTTAAAAGGACTTGTGTTAGCTACTTGGCTGCTGAAAGCAATAGTATAGAATTTGCAAATGTACACCAGAAGGTTAAGGTTATGAAAATGCTGGAAAGTTTCCTATACTGGCAAAGTCATCTTTCAGGAAGGTGAAGTGTTTTTTTTTTTTCTTCTCAGAATGACAGTAGGTTTCGGTTTAGGGAAATGTTATTGACACCAAGATGTTGCACATGTTCATGTTGGATCAGGATCCCGCTTGTTTTACAATGTCCTCAGCTACTGCTCAAGGCAAATATTCTCTTGGAGGAATGGTAGTATCAGCTGAGTACATAAACTCAGCACACCCTTCAGCTGCAGCCAACAGCCTTTTGCTATCACGCCCTGCATTACAATTGTTTCTGTAAACCGAAGGAAGCAATGATGCAAAACGAGGGTCTACATTTTTTTCTGCCTTCTCACTTGAGACTTGGGTAACCGGATACATCAGAGAAAAAGTGAAGAGATCAAATTCTGCTAAAGCTAGACTCGAGGTTTTATTCAATCTCAGGCACTTTGGCATGCACCAGTAAAATACAAAGAACCAGACTAGATCGCACAGGAAAGAATATGAAGCTGGTTCTGATTTGCTCCTGATGAAAGTTAATATACTTCCACTGGAAATTTCCATTGAGTTAAGCCAACTCTGTGCAGCTGAGACTCTAGCCCTTTTGTGTTCAGATCAGTTATAATAATTAAATATATATTAAGACAGCAGAGAGTGCAGTATAATCAGGATTGGGAAAAATGCCTCAGAGTTATTTCAGCTTTAGTCTTTATATTTATTTTTTGCAATTGAGATTTTTCAAATAATATGTCTCCAGGGAACAGAGCAAAAATATAGATTCTAATTTGAATATAGATAAACACTAGATTATATATCACAAAATATGCTGGTGTAGCATAGGCAATACATGCTACATGTTAACACCAAGTATTACGTAACCACAGCAGCGAGCCAACTTACTTTTGTCTTGCTAATGTATTTTTTACTTCCAGGCATTAATAATTTTATATATATATATATATATGTACTGCTACAATGCCATATTCTCAGTTTATACAGTTTTGCTGCATTTTTCTGGCATAGGATGCAACAGAGGAAAAATGCCAACTGGAACATGTCAAAAAACCCAAGATCGTAAGGTTTCACTCAAGTTGTTTAAATTATTATGTAGGAGGTATATTATCGACCTTTTAATAAAAACCTTTACAGTCTCCATGGAAACATTTTTACATTGACATATAAAAACATAAATGGAAAAAAAAATGTTGTAAAAAACTGAATCTGGTCTCATGTTCATAAATTAGAGCCTGCCTTTACTGTGTGGTGCCTTATCTTCTCTCCCTTATGCAAATGCTACTGCACAATGCTGATTCATTTGTTGAGCATCTTACTGTAACTTGTATAGTAAGCTGAGGTATTCAAGTGATTTAATTCTAAAATAGCACTTAGTGTTTGTGTAATGCAGCTTCCTACCTACTTTTAACCAGGAGAGCAAGTCGGTGCATTTGGATTCAGGTTAAATGTGCAGTAGATGGAACAACACTCGGAAGTAACAACTCATAAAAATTGAACATCACAGGGAAGTGCCCTCCTGGTTTTCTTAAAATAAGAGATTTTCATCCTGACTGGACTGAATTTCCAGGATTCTGCAGTCTTTACAGCAGAGGAAAATCCTACAGTAGCCTCAGCCTCATGTACTGCAGCCTGAGCAAGTTTGGGAAGGGGCAAGAAATCTCACAGCACATCATTTCAGATAAGGATCAGCCTCCCTTGTTTTGAGTTCCAGAGCTCTCAGCTGTGGTCTGTTACCATCTCATCAGCATCCATGACATATACCAGTGAAATACTCTTCATATCGTTCTCAACTCCAGAAGCCGGATGACAAGATGCGACGACTTTAGAATTCTGATTGTAATACAAAGAAAGAAATTTGCAGGGTTAAAAGAGGACTGCAATAAAAATAGCACAGAGATTGTTTTTCAAGATGCATGAACGTTTTCTTATAAGTTTAAGCACAGTACTAAATAAGTTTTTATTTAAAGATAGTTCTCTGGTACAATTCTCTTTCACTCTAATTCTCAATTCCCTCATTAATTAATGGGGAGTTGTGTCAGCCATTTGCAGGTGTGTCCTTCACATAAGCACACATGAAGCAACTTTTAGAGGAGCCTGAAGACACAGAATTGTCAAAGCAATTTCAAAAGAAACTAAAAAAAGGTAATTCCAAAAGAAGCACTCAGTTCCAGAAACTTTTTCACCAATTTGCAAGTTAAAAAAACCCCAAAAAATAAAAGGATGATTAGCACATAAATTTAAAAAATTATATGAAAACTCCTCACAATGAATGTGATAGACAAAACAGATCAATCACACAGGTTTAAGTTCCTTACAAAGCCCTGTAAAATTACTGAATGCCTTTGTGCATTCTTCAGCAGCATCAGCAAGAGTTCAGGATGAAACTAAATAGGTATTAACTTTTATGTACAATTTAATTACAAACCAAACAGCTGTCCTCCCATATTTATATATACATACAGAAAATGAATACAAACACACACACTTTAGTTGCCCAAACACATTTTTAATGACTTTTTTTTGCAGTTCCGATGTAATACAGTTGGTGGTACGATTCTCAGTGATCTCAGTTGCTAAACCAAACTGCAAGAGGTTGTCCTAGATTTTCATACCTGGACAGCTTTTGCAGTGCCTTGAGCTTTGTGTTAATAACTAACATTGCAAAAGAAACTGATTTTCACAAAGTGCTCAGCACCAATTCTCTAAATACCAGAAATTCCCAAAAGTACCTCAAATTCATCTTGGCCAGGCCCATGAGAGGAAGTAGGCAAAGGGAGTAAGTCACGCTAAAGTGATCGTTGAAATGAATGCAGAAAAGTGTTGAAAATGTGTAGAGTGCATTGTCCACTATTACTCAGGAAAAATAAAGAAAAGCTGTTATTCAAACCTGGAAAGATCAGAGGAATGTTCATGTATATATATATATAAAGCTGGAAAAAAATTATATGCACCCTCTCACAGAGGTGGCAGTGCAAAGCCCCTTTCCAGCATTTCATGGAGCTAAACCAGTGCCTCCCTTCAGCCTCCAGCCAACACTGCAGAGCAGCACTTGGGAGCTCAGTTAAAATCTCTCTCTTAGATAAAATAGCAAACAATATCTTCAATCATATTTGTAGTTACTCTTAGTTAGAAAGTGCTACTGTGTGTTTGGAAAAGTCATGGGCATAAGCTGACTCTCGTGCTCAGCGTCTAATTCATGAATGTCTACAGTTTCCATGGTCTTTAATAAATACTACGGAAACTTGTAGGGACATTATTGCTTATGTAAGTGGAGACCCCTTTATTCACTCGGAGGACTGAACTACCATATAATGAGACTCCCATCTGGCAAAATACATCGAATTCTAGAAAGTGTGGTTTAAAAGGAAAACACGTTTATTCTGACTGTATTAATTAGCTGCATTTTTGATTGTCCACTTATCTAGATTTTACCTTTTTTATGTTGTCTGCTAAATATTATTTAAAATATGATTGAACATTTAAACAAGGAAATGTTTAAAGATCAATCTTGCTGTTCTCACTCAAAGGGATGACAGTCTTGTTCTTCTCCCTGCAGAGCCTTATGCCTTATGCTGAGTGACCACCCAACATGGCAAGTCCAGCCATGCTTTATGGCTATCATATTTCTCCCAATTTTATTTCACTTTTTCCTTTGTTCTTCTATGCTTAGAAGCAAAGTGGAAAATACTCTTCCTGCAAAACTGGACAAGAAGTCAGAGGTCACAGAAGAGTGGCTAAGCTGGCCACTGTGTAGGTGCCTATTTTGTCTTTCCAGCAGGGATAGAATTGGAGCTCTACACCCCTCCCCAAGGACCTCACAGAATTTCATGCCCCCTCAAGCCAATGGTTCTCCCAGTAGCTCTTTCAGGAGTCATACCTCACCTCTGTTATACTTCAATCCTGTTGTTCCCAACATGGACTGTGGCTTGTATCCACAAACTGGCCCTTAGCTGTGATCTTAATATGTGGTTGTGAGGCCAACAAAAACGTGCCAACATTTTTGGCAAATCTTCCTGCAGTGTTTGTGCACATCTCTGCAGGTCATTAACCTTACATTGCTGGCGATAAGAGGCTGGGCATTGCAAATGTATTTGCACAGTCTCCAAGGCTCAGCCCTTGTCAATCCAAACATTCAGTGCCAGCACAGCAGCAGTCAAATGAAGAATCTGCTTGCCCATCCTCCTGAACGGAGAACAAACATTGCACTGCAACTGCAACAAAAGAAAAAGGACCAGTAAATGGAAAAAAAAAAGAGGTAAAATTCCCAAGGAAAATCACTCTGTACTTCCAGCCCCCGCAGCACGTTGGACAAGAGCGACTGCCAAGGCTCCAGAGCTTGATACTCCCTATATCTCATGTCTCATACCCTGCTCCTGCCTTCCCAGGAACTCAGTTCCTTCTCCTTCCCCAGATACAACTATGTTCTTATCACAAATTCATCTCCTACCCAGCCAATCTTATCTGGCAATGCTTCTGGAGCTGAGGAGGAACACCGCAAAGCAGGTCGAACATCCTATTTTTTCTTATAATGGCCTGTGCTTTTCCGCCCTCGAAGTTTGACTTCAGACACGAGGATGCACCCAATAGATTGTCTGAACTTAAATATCAGTATTCTACTACTTTCTCCCATAAACTCAACATACATCTAGTATTTGTTCTTCATATTACTATCTCTGAGATGGCTTAGGCAATGAGTCTCTTGATACTTCTGTATATATTTAAAAAAAAATAGATTGAATAATTCTTGAAATAACATGTCTAAAATTCATAACTGCACGTGCAGATTTTTTTTAAAACTGTTCAATTAAGTTTATGACATGGCCATGGGGCCAAGAGACACAAAAAATCACCCACCGGGTCTGTAACAGCGTCAGGATTCAAACAGCCCCAAATGGGATTTTTAGACTTCTGGAGTGCCATCAAGCCAGCTGAGTTACCTTCTCACTTTCTTTCCCTACAAAACCCCATATGGAAAGATGACTGTGCAGAAGGGCTGATTGACAGAAACAGCTTATAAACCTGGATGCTACTAGGTGCTGTTGGGGACATTTATAGTTTTTTAATATTAATATGGGGCATCCGCTTCTTAATCTCTTACTTTGAGGGATATTTGGTCAGATGGCCAAGACTGGTTTTCACAGTTAGAAAGTAGCTTAGCAGCCTGGTTTATTCTCAGCTAGAGCCAAGGACAAGTTCTTAACAGATCATCAGCTGGTGGATTTCGGTTGAGGTTTTGGAGAAAGAGAGGAAAAAAATTTGAACCAGATCCTTTAACTTTTTACAAATTATTTTTTTTTTTTAACTAATACAAGGAATTCTGATATTCCTGATAACATTTAAATGCATTTGAGACATTCTGTGAATTGTTATGGTTGTAAATTCACATCTCTGTGACTTTGTGTCTGAACAAAATATAAAACAAGGTAACAGAAGAAAAATATAGTAATGGCAGCAGTAAACATTTAGATTAATGCTCAACAGTCGATCTAAGCACCACCAGCTTCTCAGCCATTTCTGACCGCTATTACAAGAAATTCTAATTTGTTGTACTGTTGCAGGAAACTGGTAAGGTCTTTAAGGATGATGCCAGTGTGCAGTTGTCTCTTACTTATAGGTAATCTCCTAACTTTACACTTTGTCTGACACTGAACCTGATAGTATAAACCCTGTGGATACTATTATACATACCTAAGTTAGTACTAAAATTATCCACTATATCAAGTTGTACCAGATCTGATTTTCCCTTTGAAGAAACAGTGTGATTTTATCCCACTTTACCCTAGCTTGGAAGCAGTTTTCATCCTGAGCAACAAGCCTGATGTTTACCAGTCCTAAAGTCACAGGTCTGCATATTTCTCTGCATGTGTATGTGTTTGTGTCTGCAATTTCCCAATATTCCTGGCTACTGCAGTCAGAGCCATTGAACTGCTCAGTACTGCATGTAATAAAACACTGAAGGCATCTGGGTTTTTTTGGACTCATGTCTTGGCATGAACCTGGGCTTGAAGTGTTGGATTCTCTTCGCACAGTTTGGAGACCAGCATGTTTCCAGCAGAGCTGGAAACCTGTAACCACTCAAATCCTCTGCTGGGTATTTTGTTATACTTTAGCACTGTTTGGGTTTGTTTTCAAGTTGAAAAAAGAAATTTAAGGGAGGAAATCTAAGAAAGAACAGATGCTAATACTCGAATATTAGAGTTCAGAGTTATTATCGCAGTTTGGGGAGCTATCTTACAGGGCTTTTTGAACAAAATTTGGCTTGAAAGTGGCGTACAAGCAAGTGTATTAAGTATTGTAAAACCTGCTTCCCCTCTCCTCACTCCTCTGATTTGTGAAATTGCATTTCTCTGATATCTTAAATGGCTCCCATTCAGTCTCCCTATCTACTGTTCCCAATGTGCTGCAGTTCAGGTCTGTGTGGGCTGCATTCAGTAGAAAAATATTAGCACTTGGCCACCTGTCTATTAAGGAGATGTTTTAAATTTCAGTGTTTCGAGCGTCTCCGTTTATTATCCACTTTCCATTGCTCAGGGAAGCAGGAAAATCCAGGAGACATTATTGCTATATAATTATAAAATGCAGATACTTAGGTAACCATAACACAGCTTAGCACTATTTTGTACCCAGAGCAGACAAGAACCTTATGTTGTTTTGCAGATCCCTACTGGCTGTTAGTCTGACTTAGTCCCAGAATACTTTGGAGTGGTTTGTGGAGTTACTCCCATGGAGGCAAGATGCCTCCCTGTTCCTCAGCTTACTGGGACATGATGGTTAAGCTGCAGAAGGGGGAGTCAGCAGGACAGCTGAGATTTCTTAAACAAATACGGTCCCAACTACAACTGCTGTACTACACTTCTGGATTTACAGAGCTAGTGCAAGTGGACAAGGAAAGGATCTACAAAGTGCCCCCCTAGAATATCAGCATTTAGTTGTGATTTCTTCCTTTTTTTTATACAACTTGCCATCTATTTCCTTGAACAAAACCATATAGATCACTAGAAGGAAATGTCAGTTCTTTTCACTTTTGTTGAAATGACTTCCACCCTTCTGTTATCGTATTCTCTGATACATTTAATTTGTTATGGTTTAGCACATTTTAGCTGAGCAAAAACTTTGTATGTTGTGACTTGAGCCCATTTTAGAATTTTTAAGGATTTTTTTTCTTTTTCACAGTTTTTTTCAACCTGTCTGTATTCAGCTCACATGCTGGCTTGTATTTAAACAGAAGATCAACTGATAATTGCAACACCACTGCTGGCGTTGCTCTCACAATGCAGCTGCCAGCATTTCCAGGTTGAAATTTGGCATATGACGTTGCAGCCTGGAGGCCAATTTTATTGAAATGAGTAGAGGGAAAAATCTGTTTGGCCTCTTTTGCTTGATAAGAATACAAAAAGGCAAAATTTTAAAAGAATAAATTAATATTGAAAACACTGTCCCCTACCTGCAGGTATATTTGTGATGCCTGCAGTGCCTAGACCAGTATCTGTAACTGAGATCACCTGTCACCAGTGCCATATCGTCCCAGATGAAGGCATTGACCATGCGTTAGTCACAAGTTCGGCATCAGGGACATGCCTGTGTCTGGAGCTGGGTGCCCACTCGCCCTGCTGAGTCTAACCTTCCCAAGCACTTCCATGCAGTCCCACAGTGAGGCCAGTGCAGCTAAAAAATGATCACCAGTTCACCTCAGAAAATCCATATTTCTCAGTAAAAATACAGCCATCTACGGTTGTTATTATTTGAGGGCCCGTATCCTACCACAGCCTCTTGAAAATGTAAAACTACACACCAGCAGAATACAGATGAATATCTGCATTCATATAATTTTGTATTTAAGCCTATGGGATAGTGATAATTACTGTTTTAGAATGGGATCAAAAAGCACAGATCTACAGAGACTCTTTGAAGTCAATATCTATTTATTATAATTACACAACATTTTCCATCAGACCTGAAAGCATTATTCAGACATTAATAAATTACTGTTCGCAAAAGAGACACAGGCTTCTCCTGCCACTGTTTATACCCATTTTATGGATAGGAAACCTGTGAAACAAAGGTTTTAACTGTGTCACCTCTGTGTTCAAGCAGCACTTGGACATGGACAGTGTAGTCTGTGCATTAGACCAGAGACTTTCTGATAATGATACATTTAGCTCAACAGAGTCACTATATTCATTTGAAGTTCCACATATTGCCACACCTGGGACATTCCTAGTTAGACATGTCAAATGTGGACCTTTTGGGGCTCTAATAAGGCTGCTTAGTTAATACAATTAATAGCACTTTATATTTAATATTGTTTTTGTCCAATAATTGCACTCATTTCTTCACTGTGAGCTATACAGAAAATTCTATTCCATCCTCTTCACATATATGAGAAGATGACAGGAGAAGTGGAAATGGGACTTGTAAAAGGAGATTTAAGGAACTGAAGGCCAGGTCTGGAGGGCTGGGAATCAAAGATTCCTATCACCCATCCCTTTCTGTTAATTCCTGGATTACTGCTTAACACTGATGGGTGAGGAAGACTTGAAGCAATGCACAACCGCCAAAGAGAAACATGAAACAATTTGGGCAATCTAAAAAGAGTTATAAAAGTTGGCTCAGCAGTTATTTCAAGCACAGTTTAATGATGAAATATTGCAGTGTTTCCATGAAATGGAAGTAAATGTGGGTCTGGATGGAGTGGTAAATAACTCTTTTGGCAGGAAGAATAGCTTAAGACAATGTTATCTGGAGAATCATAGAATGGTTTGGGTTTGAAGGGACCTTAAAGATCATTCAGTTCCAATCCCTCTGCCACAGGCAGAGGTATATTCCACTAGATCAGGTTGCTCAAAGGCTCATTCAACCTGACCTTGAACACCTCCAGGGACAGGGCATCTGTGACTTCTCTGGGTAACCTGTGCTGGTGCCTCATCACTCTCGCAGTACAAAAAATTCTTCCTAATATCTAAGTCTATATTTCCCCTCTTTCAACTTAAAACTGTTACTCCTTGTCCCATCCCTGCAATCCCTGATAAAACCCTCATCCCTGGCTTTACTGTAGGCCCCCTTTCAGTACTGCAAGGCTGTTGTTAAGGTTCCCAGAGTCTTCTCTTCTCCAGGTTGAACAACCCCAGCTCTCTCAGTCTGTCCTTGTAGGGGAGGTGCTCCAGCTCTCTCGTCATCTTAGTGGTCTCCTCTGGACTTGCTCTAATAGATCCATGTTCTTCCTGTGCTGAGGAGTCCATATCCGAAACCAGGTGAGGTCTCACGAGAACACAGTAGAGGGGCAGAATCACCTCCTCACCTCCTCACACTTCTTGTGACGCAGGACAGGATATGACTGGCTTTCTGGACTGCAAGTGCGAATTGCTAGCTCATGTTGAGCTTCTCATCCACCATCACAACCAATCAATCTCATTTCAGAAATTTACACTTGAGCAGTGGTGCTCCTTGAGACTGTACTCCTCACTACTGCATTGCATTATGCAAGAGTAGAGGAAAACAGCGTCGTGGCTGATGCAGCGAGTACTGCTTGTGCACCTCTGGAGAAGCAGGGACTTGTCCCCAGCCATCCCAGCTGCAATGTCAGGGTGAAACAGTTGGTGCTAATCTTGCATGGGACTGCCTGGAACTTGGGAAATTCACCTTGTGTCTCACAGCTGTTTTTTTCACTGTAGAGGAAAAGTAGAGGAAAGCAAGCAATGTTTTCCTTGGGTTGGCAGGGGGCAGTGCCTCTCCTCTCAAGTTCAACAGGCACCACTGTGGTAGAAGATGCTTGGGTGCTAGCAGAGGGAGTAACATCAGCAGAAGCGCAGTGCAGTAAAGTCCTGCTTGCCTTGGTTTTGCTTGTGAACCAAAAGAGCCCATACACCCTTGGAGACAGAGACTCCTAGGAAAGGCTACTATCAACTTCCTCTGCTGTGATTTTCCCTTTTTCATTATGTTTGACATTTTTGAGACTGAGCTTTGTTACAGACTATTAGCCTATGGCAGTAAACTGGAGAGATAAGACTTCATCAAGATATAAATCACAGAAAAGCATGTAAAAATGTGAAAATCTGAGGTTGCATCAACAGTTCTGGATGGGCTTGCCTGAGCGTTGTGGTACTGATTGCAATATTTCAAGTGAGTTGTATTATAAGCCAATGTTGCAGCTTGCAGGGAAATGAGTTTGTGCCTTGTGTCTGAATAGCAACACTATTAAAGTTTTGTACTTAGCATAGTTACTGACTTTGTGGGATCACTGTAGCAAGTTTTAAATGATGCATGAAATGAAGAATTCCTGCCCATCCTAAGGAGAGATAATGCAGATAATAGACTGCCTTGCAATCACAGCTGTGCAGTGTTTTTTTGTTCTGCTCACAGAAATGCCCTACAAACCTCAACGTAACTCTATATGCAATATATTCAAAGGGTTTTTTCCTCATTTGATTAATGATAACTATTCTCCCTCTTCCTACTCATACATATTTTCAAGAGAGGCAGTGTATGGATTTTAGGACCCAGACATCTGGCACCCATTGCTCAGCCGCAGACTCCTAAGGATACTTGTGCTCCTGTCCGCCACAAAGGTACCACAATAATTTTATAGCAGCTGCCCAGATATCATTTCATCTCAGAATTTAAGCCATGGCAATTGGAAAATGCAAATATTCCCAAGAAGGGAGCAAACCCAACCTACTGCACCACATGTCTACTTGGTACAGGACACCCAAACCAGCAAGCAACAGGGCCATGAGGAAGCATTTGGCCAGCAGACACCCATGTCTATCTCCAAAGATCTGTGCAACCACCCATAACCCAATGGTTCAAACCTGGAGAAAAAATCCAGATTCGAGACATGAGACCATACCTTAGCAATACCTACAGTTGAGATCTGGATTTGACTAGCGTGGACCAAGCACACAGCTGGTCCCACTTTAGGTGTGCAGATGAATGTACAGATGGACAAAAATAGTTGCAGTGTTACAGTTAATGCAGGTTTTTATCACCCAGCTTTTGCGTCATTCGCTTGGGCGTTTCGTTGTGTCATGATTGCTCAAAAAAGTCATGTATGAATAGATTTATATTGTCATTCACTTTATACCTAAAGAACTTGATTTTTTCTTTTTTAACTGTATTTTTATGTATGAAAAATCAATAATAAATCACATGGTTTTGCTACTCAAAGACCTTGCTTTCTTCAGTGTCCTAGTGAGTGTTAAGTGCACTGGCATATGTTGATCCAAAAAACCAGTAATGGTTCATCTGGAGAAATAAAGCCCTGCTGGTTAGGTCATTCATTTAAAAAGAAAGACACATATTGAAAAAATATGTAGGTGAAGGAATGCTGCATCATTCAAAGTGTTAAATATCTTTTTTTTTTTTTAATAGGTTCAGGAAATCACGTGAATTATTTCATTAGGTTAATACAGCATGACAGCATTTTTTATTTGTCAAAAACATTTTTCTGTACTCTGAAAATATTCTCTCTGAATTTCTTTCTTTGTCCCTATGCCTTCAAGAGTATTTAAGGAAGAAAAATGTGCAATTCCCCTGCAGTAATATATTTCCAGGAGCTGGAAAGGCACAGGGAGTGAGCAGAAGTAAGTCCCCCGCTGTATTTTCAGCAGTTAAGTCCCATTTTCATTGACTCACATGCCTGTCAATTACACTCAACAATATTTATGAAAACAAAGTTATAAAGCAAAGGAAATCAATGTTACTGTTATTGTTATAAAAAATTGTACCTACTGGTAATCTTATTTGGAACATTCCTACTAACATCACCAACAGTTCCAGAAATGCATTGCTTTCTTCTCATTTCATGAGAAACACCATTATAAAGGTGCAATTTCAGAAAATAAGTAGGAAAATAGAACAAGAACTGGAGAACATGTCTCATTAATTAAAAGAATTGATAGAGAAAAG